>JAUTBS010345202.1:0-10580 GCA_032361285.1 Aequorea victoria | reverse complement strand
AATAAATTATACAAAGAATAAAATATTCATCCAAAATAAATAATATGAAATAAAAAAAAAATCATTGTTTTGATCAAAGTCGTCCATCATCGAGCCAAATATGGACCATTAGATCATCCGATGAGGAGATAATTCTGAATCGCAAAAAATCTTTCAAATCCCGAAGTCCACGCCGCTTTTGTGTTCCAGCGTCCAGACGTTCTTGACGACTGACACCTTCTGAAGAAAAATATCCAGACATTTTACTCCAACGTCCGGACGTTCGATGAACAAAAAGCCTTCTGGACAAAAATGTTCGAACATTTTTGCCCGCTGTCCGGACGTAATCACGTTCTGGGCGTGCGCACTGCCTGGTTTGGTCTCCGAAGATCCATTTTGCTCCGTTTCTTGATCAGATACGAAACATAATGAAAAAAATTATATTTTAAATCTTCTATGCCTCATCCATGAAGTTCACAAAACTATCACCCGAATCACATTATCGGGAAAAAACTAAGAAAGCATAAAATAAAACATACATACATTCATATACACGAATCATAACAGTGGGGAATCGCTGCAAAATAGAGATTAGCAACCACATATTTACAATCTACAAACAGTATTGGCGGGCTCTGATATCACTTGTTAGACCCAAAAATTTTGATACAGACACGTAGATAAAAATACGTGGAATGGGTATAAAAGGTGCATAAAATAATTTTTATACCTTTAGAGATCTGGTTGGTTTGATCTCTATGACTGCAACGACACCGTTGAAACGACCCGACGATCTTCTCACGTATGACCTGTCTGCACATTACGAAGAACGCAGTGTGAGCTACGATCCTTCTTCGTGTCTCAGACCCGTCTGCTCAGATTTTCAATCTACAAAAAATAATAATAAAATTATTTTTTTTTTCTCCCGAAACAAACCTCACCAGAATTTTGTATTAGACAAAATTCTTGTTCTTTCTCTCAAAAAACCGAACTCACAAAGAATTACTTTTTTTCTCTCAATTTCACTCTTCTTCTCCTGTCACCAAAAATTGGAATGATTCCAATTTCTACCAGCATCTATATATAAACATGCTGAGATAAGATAAATAAGGAAATAAAGATAGAGAGAATCTCAACCAAATCAGGAATTTGATAGAGAGAGAGAGATTTGGGGATACCCAAATTAGAATCCTAATTTGAGGAGATGAGGTGGCGACTGGCTACCCCATGTGAGGTGGCAGCTGGCTATTAGCCAATAGGACAAAAGTGCCCCCTGACTTCTAATTTAATTTTCGATCAAACCCGGTCGTTAAACCATTGATCAAAATAAATTACGGGATCCTGAAAATAATCCTGAGCAAATTAGAGAGTGCAAAAAATTGAACTACGTGAGGGATCACGAGGAAAAATAAAGTACGGGATAATCGTATAAAAAACTGAACATTACTAACTCAGTCCCCGAGTTAGATTTATTTTTACACGAGTCAAGACTTTTACCACTAAAGGCCTTGACTGAACTCCTGACTTTATCTCGATTATGTCTTGGATTTTTAATTACTAAATTCTTAATAAATTCTCACCACATTTAAGATTATAGATACCCATTGATTAAATTAGATTACTGACAGTCCTATTTAATCAATCTCTACACCTTGAGTATCTCCTGCTTAACTTATTGATATGCTAGATTATAAGTTTACTTACAGGGTTTAGCATCATTAAACTTATAAGCAGTTTAAGGGAGTATCATCAACCTGATTCGGATGTGGTTTTTGTCAGTATAAAATTATCCGTCGAACACAGAGTGCCGGTACTCAACTCACCGGTCTTGTTGACCTCAACAGAAGTCGCACCAATTGGTGAATCAAAGTACCGTATACTAAATGCACACATCTAATAAATATGTCGAGATTAAGAGTTTAAGCAATACATAGTAATATAAGGTATGAATTAATTTATAATAGTCAGTATAAAATTAATTATCTCGATGATCCTACTTAATACACACTAAGTGTACTAACACATTGAGTCTGAACTTTGAATACTAAATTCAAATCATTCACCGTAGCCAAGATCAGCCTATTAAAATAATGTGTTACAGTCTTTCTAATGGGTTGTCCAATTTCCTCTAGACTGTGAGTTTTAATTAAATATTATTCGGTCAGAACCTATGATTCGATCTTTCGTATGTAAGTCAAACTCTACATACCGAATTAAATACTTGACACAAATAAATGGATGAGCTTGCATAAATATAAAATAAAATATACAAGCATTCATTCTCATTTAGATTCTCATTAAAATGATAATTTATTGAATTAACAATAATATACAAAAAGACACGGCTATAGTATATAATCCTAACACATGCCACCTGCAAACATGGCGAGCGACACCATAGAAGGGTGGGTGAGCCATGTTACAGTGTCCAAAAATTTGTTTTTGACAGAAACAGTGCCGTTGATGCGTAGGGTGTTCGAACAAAAATGACAACAGGGGCTTACAACAAACATGGCTTGCACCATGTTAACCTGGCGTGGGCCACACATAGACATGGCTCGTTTCATGTCAATGTGGCACATGCCACGTTGTAGAGGCCAAATTTTTTTATCTTGACGAAAAGAGTGTCATGGGTGTGTAGTATGCTCAAAAGGAATGCAATACGAGGGAAATCAACAAAACATAAGTCCTATCTATTCAAAAGAGAGATGCTATCAATACAAAGGACATTAAAAAAAAGTACAATAATCATGACCTCTTCCTTAAGAAGAGAGAGGGAAGAATGGAAGATGTCGCGATGGTTAAATTTTACCAGAATAACGACAAGAGAATCTCGAGCAATGTCTAATTGCTATCCAAGCGTCCCCTCAATGTGTCACGTTACCTTACCCAATGCGAACATCCCTTTGTACGATCTTTGGGCCTTCGAGGAGTAGTTCAGACAAGTGTGGTGGTGTATTAGGTGGCTAAGTATCGGGTGAGTTGGTGTTTTAGCAGAGTATCGACGTCGAGAGAAGTTGACTCCTAATAAATGCTGAGGAATGCTAATATTTATAGGAATCTATGTGTGACAATTGCCTAATGACATACTAACACATGGAGAGAATAGAATATTCCACAGGAGGTGGTGTACGTCACCTTTGAGGGTGGCGTGTGCCATGTTACAAGTTGCGAGTGCCTAGTTACAGGTGGTGTGCGCCACTTTGGATATGGCATGGCTAGGGTTTGAAAAAGTGATGGCACACGCCATGTTCGAACATGGTGAGCATTTTCAAAAAAAAGGTGCTGCACGCTTACTTGGAGGTAGCGCGTGCCTGGTTGAATGGTTTCAAAAAGGGTATTTTTGGATATTTTAGTATTTTTAAAATGTTTTGGGGTATTTTCTTGACTCTCATAATCGTACAGAGTTTCTTCTGACGTGAATTTGTGCATGTAGTCATCATTAGCAATGGACCAGATAAGCCTAATACGCAATTTAAGCAAAATTGGAGTGTGTATAGTTGTCCCTTTTTGTCAGAACTCTCATCGCAACGCATGTGGTGAGTGAATGTCAAAGTCTCATAGTTAGTCCCTTTGACTAAGCCATTCTTAGGCTGGGAAAATAAGATAAAACATGCGAAGTATGGTTGTACTTAGATTTTCATCAAGTTGTCTACGTACCCCATTGCAAGGGATGAGAGCAGCGTAGCTCTTGGGACAATGCAAAAGATTCAAAGAAAACAAGGTTAGGTTCTAGCGGTAACCCCACAAAACCATGCACCACTTTTAAGGTCACGGGGACCGAAAATAAAACAAGGTCAATTTAAGGTCATAAAGGACCGAGAGATAAATTCAAGGTCTTGAAGGGATCGTCCAGAGTCAGTTTAGGGTAATGCTGACAAAGACTGAAAAATCAATTTAAGGTCTAAAAAGGACCGCCTAGAGTCAGTTTAAGGTCATGCTGACAAGGACAAGAAAATAAACTTACGGTATTGAAACGATCGCTTATAGTCAATTTAGGGCTAGTTTAGGGTTATACTGGCAAGGATCACAGAATCAATTTAAGGTCTTGAAGAGACAACCTAGAGTCAATTTAAGGTTATGCTAACAAGGATCGGAGAATCCATTTAAGGTATTGAGGGGACCATCTAGAGTCAATTTATGGTCATGAACGAACCGATTTACTTAGTTTTAGGTTATGAGAAGGATCAAAGAATCAATTTAAGATCTTGAAAGGACCTTCTAGAGTCAATTTAGGGTCTTGATGAAAAGGACTGAAGAATTAATTTAAGGTCTTGAGGGGACCGCCTAGAGTCAATTTAGGGTCTTGATGAAAAGGACTGAAGAATCAATTTAAGGTCTTGAGGGGACCGCCTAGAGTCAGTTTAGGGTCATGCTGACAAGGATCGGAGAATCAATTTAAGGTCTTGAAGGACCACCTAGAGTCAGTTTAGGGATATGCTGACAAGGATCAAAGAATCAATTTAAGGTCTTAAGGAGATCTAGAGTCAGTTTAGGGTCATGCTGACAAGGATCGGAGAATCGATTTAAGGTCTTAAAGGGACCACCTAAAGTTAGTTTAGGGTCATGCTGACAAGGATCGAAAAATAAATTAAGATCTTGGGGGGACTGTCTAGAGTCAGTTTAGGGTCATGAACAGACTGATTTACTCGATTTTAGGTCATGAGAAGGACTGAAGAATCAATTTAAGGTCTTAAAGGGACCGCCTAGAGTCAATTTAGGGTCATGCGGATAAAGACCAGAGAATCAATTTAAGGTCTTGAGGGGACCACCTAGAGTCTACTTAGGATCATGCTGACAAGGACCAGAGAATTAATTTAAGGTCTTGAAGGGACCGCATAGAGTCAGTTTAGGGTCATACTGACAAGGACCGGAGAATCAATTTAATGTCTTAAAGGGACCGCCTAAGGTTAGTTTAGGATCATGCTTAAGGTCTTGAAGGGATCGCCTAGAGTCAGTTTAGGGTCATGTTGACAAGGATCGGAGAATTAATTTAAGGTCTTAAAAGGACCTTCTAGAGTCAGTTTAGGGTTATGCTGAGAAGGACTGAAGAATTAATTTAAGAATTTGAGGGGACCCCCTTGAGTCAATTTAGGGGCATGCTGACAAGGATCAGATAATGAATTTAAGGTCTTGAAGGGACCGCCTAGAGTCAGTTTAGGTTCATGCTAATAAGGATAGTAAAATCAATTTAAGATCTTGAAGGGACCGCCTAGAGTCAGTTTAGAGTCATGCAAATAAGGACCAGAGAATCAATTTAAAATCTTGAAAGAACTACCTAGAGTGAGTGTAGGGTCATGCTGACAAGAACCCTAGAATGAATTTAATGTGTTGAGGGTATCGCCTAGAGTCAGTTTATGGTCATGCTGATAAGGATCAGAGAATCAATTTAACGTTTTGAAGGGACCGCCTAGAGTCAGTTTTGGGTTGTGAATGGACCGATTTACTTAGTTTTAGGTCGTGAGAAAAACCAAAAGAATAGAGATCAATTTTAGGGTCATGAATGGACCAATTCACTCAGTTTTAGATCATGAGAAGGACCGAAAGAATAGAGATCAATTTTAGGGTTGTGAACGGACTGATTTACTCATGAGAAAGACCGAAGGGATAGAGATCAGTTTTAGGGTCATGAGCAAACCAATTTACTCAGTTTTAGATCATGAGAAGGATCGAAAGGATAGAGATCAGTTTTAGGGTCATGAACGGACCGATTTACTGAGTTTTAGGTCATGAGAAAGACCGAAGGGATAAAGATCTCGGATATCGGGAGCAAACTTGATGTATGTCTCGTTTGCCAATAAGATGATTATTATTATTTATTATTTTTTTATTATATATTTTTTGAAAATTGACTCCAAATTTTTGAAATTAGTACCTGAAGGTATGAACCAGAAAGCTGGGAGAGGGACAAGTGTCGTGCGTTGGGTGGATATGGCGTGCCCAAAACCCTAGGTGGCTCGCACCATCTGGTGGTTAACCTACCTAGCGTTCTCTTTGTTCAAGGTGGCACGCGCTACTTCCAGGTGGGACCCACTTTTTCTAATGTGGTGCACGCTAGGTTCACTTGGTGTGTACCCTAACCAAAGTGGCACGCGCTAGGTTGCAGGTTTGAACCGAAGGGTCGGTTGGCTTGGGTTAAGCGTGCATTTGCCTTCTCAGTTACTCACAACTCTTCCTCTCAACTCTTTCCCTATCGTTTCTCATTTCTCATCTTTCATGGCTTCTTTAGATATCCCTGTTAAAGGTGCCAAGAACAGTGGTGTGATCCACGATGAAGGTGGAGCGAGCCATGAGGTACACTCAACTCTGGACACTGCCACCCATGTCGAGGTATTTGGTACTGAGAATGAATTTTCACTAATCTGGGCTCTTTTATAGGCCTCAATGACTTCTACTTGAGTCACTTGAATGAGCTTGATGAAGCTAGGAGGAGGAGCGCTATCGGTATAGAGGAGATCCTTGTCGCTGCCGAGACCCTGGAGGCGATGGAGAAGGGTCAGCCTATGGGCGGCCGCACTGGTGAGGAGTCCGCAGTGGATAGCCCGCACGTCCTGGATCCTTTTCGTGGGGTCTGAGCTGCTGACATGCTTGGAGGCTTCGACCCGACTAGGTATGGTTCTCCTATCAACTCTTTAGAGGTTCACGAGGCAGTTCACTCATTCTTTGATGATAGCGACGTGGACCCTGCGTTGCCGCTTTGTACACCAGATACCTATTTCTCGGTGAAGAACCGCTTGGTATGTCCTATTTCTTATTCTTCTTCAGTTTTCTTCCATACTTGCTCCACTTATATGCCAAACTTTAAAAGAGGAATTTGAACTTAGATGCATGCACAAGGTAGGACCATAACATTGGATGAATGAGGTACACAATTCGGACAACAATTTGAACCTTTAAATAAAATGGATCAGAAATTAGAAACTTTGTATGTTAGGCTTGATCGGACGCACATATTTTTATTATTTTATTCTTTTGCTATTCTTAGGTTATATTTCATACCTTTTCCGTACCCAGATCTTGTTTTGCATTTTCTAGATTTTTCCTTTTCACCTAAAAAACTTTTCTATCCCTAGATTATGTTTTGGGTTTTTCCAGGATTTGGACATTTCATATTCGTCTCTAGGTTATATTTCATGTTTTCCTAGACTGTGACCTTTCATTTTCATCCTTAGGTTACATTCACATTTTCGTAGGATTTTCCTTTTCATTTTGTCCATATGTTACGTTTCACGTTCTCCTAGGAGCTTGACCCACCATATCTGTCATTAGGTTACGTTTCATATTTTTCTAGGATCTTGACCCTTCATATCCGTCCCTAGGTTATGTTTCACGTTTTCTTAGAATTTTAACCCATTATATCCGTCCCTAGGTTGTGTTTTACGTTTTCCTAGGTTGTTACTTTTCATTTTTGTCCCTAGGTTACGTTTCATGTTTTCCCAGGTTGTGACATTTCATTTTTGTCCCTAGGTTATGTTTTACGTTTTATATTTTCCTAGGTTGTGACTTTTTTGTTTCCGTTCCTGTGTTACGTTTCATATTTTCCTAGGTTGTGACTTTTTGTTTCTGTCTCTAGTTTACGTTTCACATTTTCTTAGGCTGTGACCTTTCATTTTTGTCCCTGGGTTACATTTTATGTTTTCCTAGGTTTTGACTTTTTCGTTTCCGTCCCTAAGTTATGTTTCACGGTTTTCTAGGTTGTAACCTTTCATTTTTGTTCCTAGGTTACGTTTCACATTTTCCTAAGTTATGACTTTTTATTTTCGTCCCTAGTTTACATTTCACGTTTACTAGGTTGTGACCTTTCATTTTCATTCCTAGGTTATGTTTCACGTTCTCCTAGGATCTTGACCCTTCATATTTATCCTTATGTTACGTTTTCCTAGGTCTTGACCTTTTCATTTCCATCCCTAGGTTACGTTTTACATTTTCCTAGGTTGTGACCTTTCATTTTTGTCCCTAGGTTATATTTTACGTTTTCCTGGCTTATGACTTTTTTGTTTCCATCCCTAGGTTACGTTTTACATTTTTCTAGGTTGTGACTTTTCATTTCCGTCCTTAGGTTATGTTTCATATTTTCTTAGGTTGTGACCTTTCATTCTTATCCCTTGTGCTTATACTGCTCTCTTTTCTTTTGTTCATTTTCTGGCTTATCTGATTTTGTTTCTTCTTTTTTTTTTCCCAGCCTGTCCAGTATTTGTGGGGCTTTGGGGGATCCTCCTGCATTTTGGAGTGGTATCGGGTCCTTCCCTTGGAGAGCAGGGTACTGGTGGATGCCTCCGACTTCAGCTGTCACACCCGCTCCCCCGATGGTAGATATTCCTACTCGGAGTGGGGTGACTCAACCTACACGAACTACCAACTACACATGATCCATTAAAATGAGTCAATCTATTGCTTAAGAGTAATCAACTAAACAGTAAGTTCTACTAATCCATCTTTAAAACATTCCAAAATAACCATAAAGTCAACATAAGGGATACACCATCCCAATTATCCATACAACTGTACAATAATCAACTGTTATAGAAGTACAACCTAAAATACAAAATTATGTCTTCACGTCTAACGTCTCCATAATCTCTTTCTTTCGACACATGTGAACATACATCTACTCCATGCTATGATCTGTAACCACAAGGTTACAGGAGAGTGACTTAGTATTAAAATAAAATAAGACATGATATAAGAGTATCAAAAACATTAGATAACACATCCTTACTCACACCATAAAACAAGTTTTCACAGTTCACAACTTCGTTCAAAAGTTTCATTTTCAACATTTGATACGAACTTCACAACAGAAAGTGATCCATAACATTTATCTCACACACTACACACACTCACACATACATATGTTTTCCTACGGCCAAGTAGTCATTTAACCTCACGACCAGAAGTTCCAACGGTACTATAACCTCGCTACAATGCTTCTATTTTAGAATAGCGTGTAGGAGGGCCACTTGATATGTCACCAGTGGTAGGTGCATCTCTGTCCGCAACTCGAACAATTCCCAACTGGGATAATGCCTTAAAAGGCCACACACATCTCACACCCATTATGGGTAATGCCACTATGGCTGCTATGCCCTTATCACACTTGGCACGGGATGGCTACCCGTCTTAACTTAGCACACTTCAAGAAAAATATTTGATAGATAACCCTATTATGATCTCATCACACTTGTCATAAAACATGCTTATAAAAGAGTTATAATTGATCAATAACATTTCACATAACACCCATCTTTAAAAGCAACATGAGATCATAACACATAAGTTGGAAAATATTGATAAAAACATACATCTCACATTTCATTTTAACAATGCCTAGCTACTCTCACTTTTTAAACCAAAAACTTCAAGCTATACCTCCACTATCATGAGACGTCTGGCCCTCCTCCTCAATCACCCTTTCAGAACCTATAATTCACAACAATCATACATAAGAATTCATCTTAGTCTTAGATAATTCTACCTTTTTATGTTTTCATGGGTTAGATATGTTTATTAGTGATATATTTCATGAAGAAATTTAGGACCAAAAGGGTCTACAAATGCTCCAAAACACCACTGAAATAGAATTATTTTTTTTCATTTGAGTCGACTCAGACCCCAATTGGGTCGACTCACCACTTATTTGGATCGACTCAGAAGGCCTGTTGGGAGGTTTGGGTCGATGTTGGTGTCAATCCGTCTCGACTCAGACGCGCGAGGGTCGACGCTTGGGTCGACTCACACCATGGGTTCATGCTTGGGTTGACACATACACTTCTTGGGTTGACCCATTCCCCCGCCTATCCAAACTACCGAGAGCTGAATGTCGTTGTGTTGACTCACATGCTTCATGGGTCGACTCAAGATGTCGCCTGTTACAGCAACAGAGGCCATACAACTTTATGTCAAATCCCGGAAATTCATCATACTATATTTTTCTGTATTTCTCCAACCCAAGGGAGTGTTTGGGTGAAACCATGTAGTTTTTCCACTTCGTCTTAGGCTCAACAATACTCACAAACTTGTCTCCTTCATATTCCCATCCTCTAACACTCTAAAATTCCTTAAAAAGGTCTTTCTATCAAGATTAAGAAACCAAATCTCCCCATTTTTCCTCCCAATATCAGAAAACCCACAATAGAAACTAGAAGGGTTTACAACAGGTATGATTCTAAAGTCACATAAGCTAAGGGAGAAAGGTTCTATAATTTAACCAAGAAAGGTATTTCATGGTCTATAACCCTTTGAGAGCTAAAAATACCATGCTTACCTCGAGAACCTCGATGAAGCTCGACAATAGTAAAGTGCACCTCCTCTTCCTTCCTCTTCTTCTGCATCTTCTTCTTCAAAATCTTCCTTTCTCAGATGGCTTTCCCCATGAACTCTCTTCCTCTCTTCTCTCAGTCGACGCTCTCTCTCCCTCCCTCTCTTTAACTCCAGACTGAACTGCCTTTTCCCTACCTACCAGCCCCCATTCTCCTAACTTTGTCAGGAGATCAAATCACAACTCCACAATTGCACACAACCCCCTCTTCTCATGGTATTTACATATTTTAAATTCTCATTTCTTTCAAAATACTGAATTAACCCCAAATAGTTAATTCATA
>JAUTBS010345091.1:0-10582 GCA_032361285.1 Aequorea victoria | reverse complement strand
AACTCTATTTATCAGACTCATAAATATCACCTCAAGCTTCTAATTGTTGTACCGGGTTCAGATTTTCCATTCTGTGACTTTCCAGAACCGTGGATAAAGAAAGAATCAGGGTAGAGAATGTCGGGGTTGGAGATATTTTTCCAACATCGACTAATGGAGAGTGAGAGAGAGGATGAGAGAGAATCAAAAGAAATGAAGAGGCAAGACTGGGTTGTGAACTTGGAGGAATCAATGTTGGGGCTGCTCTTCGAAGAAGGAATGGTCCTAACGCACGCAGAGGAGGAGACGAAAGTAGTTGCGATGATAGATAATGGTGCACCAGCAGATTGTTCAAGAATGGTAGTCGAGGGAGGAGATATTTTCTTTAATAAATGGGCATATGAGTACAATGTCCTGAATGAGGTAGATAGTGGGCCAGAGTCCGAGTCGCACTCGTCTGTGCCTGTAGGTCCAATGTCTAGTGGTGAGTTTTCCAGGTACCTATCTGTTGGGGTGCCTCGGTATTCTGTTTCTTTTAATTTCGTGTCAGAGTCTGTAACTACTGCTGCTTATAATAATGAAATGAGAAATTCTTCTAGTTACTCTGTTGTACTTCCACTTGAATACATGATTTCTGACTCTGAACATATTTTTGATGGGGATGATCCCCAGGAAATAAATTTTTTAATTAAAAAAGAAGAAGAGATATGCACCAAACCCTTAATTGAAGAAACTTTGTCAATAAATCTGAGAACCGAAAAGAATCTCCAAATGGTCCATATCGGTTCTACTTTATCATCTGAATAACGTGAGCATTTAACCAACCTATTAAAAGAATTTAAAGATATTTTGGCATGGTCATATGAAGACATGCTCGGAATATACCTAAAAATTATCCAAGACAAGATTCCCCTCTATCCCGATGCCAAACAAATCAAGCAAAAAGTCTCAATGTGTAAGACCTGATTGTGCCCTCAAAATCAAAAAAGATGTCACTAAGCAAGTAAACGCCAACTTTCTTCAAGTAACAGAATACCCCAAGTATGTGGAAAACATTAACCCTGTACCAAAGAAAGACGGTCAGGTTTGAGTTTGTGTCAACTTCTGAGATCTCAACAAAGCAAGTCTGAAACACAACTTCCCTCTGCCACACATAGACATTCTGGTAGAAAACACTATTGGTCATACCTTTCTCTCTCTCATGGATGAGTTCTCTAGATACAACCAAATCCTCATGGCCCCCGAAGACAGATAAAAGACCACGTTCACCATGCCATGGGGAATGTACTGTTATCGAGTTATGCCTTTCAGTTTAAAGAATGCAGGAGTCATGTATCAACGCGCCACGATGATGTTACTTCATGACATGTTGGACAAAGAAGTTGAAGTATATGTTGACAACATGATCGTTAAATCCAAGAATCACGAGGGACATATTTCAGTTTTGGAAAAATTCTTTGAGAGGATTCGGAAGTATCAGATGAGACTAAATCCGTAAAAGTGTGTCTTTGGGGTTAATGCAGAAAAAGTGTTGGGATTCATCATCACCAAAAGAGGAATAGAGGTAGATCTTTCTAATATCAAGGCAATTCTGAAAATGCATCCCACAAGAATGTAAAAAAAGGTTAGAGGATTCTTTGGGAAGATTCAGTTCATTAGTCGCTTCATTTCAAAGATGACTACGACTTGTGAATCTCTTTTTCGATTGCTTAGAAAGAACATGAAATTTCAATGTGATCGACATTGCCAGAACACTTTTGAGTCCATCCAGGAGTACCTACAAAAGCCTCTGGTGCTTTCTCCTCCGAAACTAGGTAAACCATTGATCTTGTACCTACCAGTAAACGACTTCGCCATGGGTTGCATGCTGGCACAAAAATAGGACAACGGTTATGAAAAGGTCATGCACTACTTAAGCAAGAAAATGACAGAATGTGAAGTCTGATATACGCTACTGAAGAAAACTTGTTGGGCCCTGGTATAGTTATCAAAGAAATTACAACACTGCATACTGGCATACCCAGTGGTGTTGATTATTAGAATGGACACGCTCAAGTATTTATTTTAAAAACCCATGCCAACAAGGGTATTGTCCCGACGGTTACTCTTGTTGGCCAAGTTTGAATTGAATTATAAAATTAGAAAATCGATAAATGGAAGTGCCGTAGCAGAATTCTAAGCTGACCAACCAACTGAGGGAGAAGAAGATCTAGAATTTTGATTTCCTGATGAAGATGTGATGAAGGTGGAGAATGAACTATGGAATTTGTATTTTGACGATACCTCAAACCAATACAGCCATGGAATTGGAATTTTGCTAATCACACCAGACAATTCGCATGTTATGTTGGCCTATAAGTTGAATTTTGAGGTCACCAACAACCAAGGCGAATATGAGGCGTGTATTGCTGGAATGGAAGCTGAGTTGGAGTTAGGAGCAAAGAAATTGGAGGCAGTTGGTGATTTCTCCTTGGTCATCTCCAAAGCCAATGGAAAACGAAAAGTTAAGAAAGAGAAACTGATGTTGTACAACAAAGAGCTTAACAATTTGGTTCCTAATTCTGAAGCGGTAATTTTTGTCTATGCACCAAGGCTTCAAATGAAATTTGTCAACGCCCTCGCCACCCTAGCCTCCATGACCGAAACACCTCTAAATGCGAGAATGAGACCGTTGGAAATTGAACAGAGAAGTATGAGAGCATATGACGTTGCATCCCTGGAGCAAAAAATCGGAGATGGTTTTTCTTGGTACCACAACATCTAGAACCTCATCAATGAAGGGAAATACCGAGATAATGTATGTCACACCCATTCTCCGGAGGATATTTTACCTACTTGGAGTGGTGCGAAACAAACTCACCTGATTAGAAACTCAACAATAATATTAAAGATACACTCCACATCACTATACTCCATTAATAATATTCTCAAAATTTAACTTGAATAAAACAAAACTTACATCCACTTAAAGCTAATTATACAACTCGTACGGGATACACAATCCTAACAATATTAAATGAGAGCCACAACTCTTCTTTCAATATATTCTTTTTCGATGATGACCTCTTTCAGGTCTCATACTTGCATCTCTCGTCTTTTGACCTCCACCATACCATGATGGACCGACCATCTACCCTGTAATGATATCTGCAACTACAAGTGATTATAGGAGAGTGAACTTAACATCATAATAAAAAGTATACCATAGTAATAAATATTTCATGCAGGGTTTTCATACAAAAAACAAACATTTGTTCTTGCAACTCATGCAGAAGAAAATATATTTTCATCATTCAGCTCACTAGCCCAACTTGTAAAATTTTATAAAAACTCTTTCATCTTTTCATTTTCGACCCTACGGCCCACTTAGCTTTAAAAGAAATTTTGAAAATATACGGCTCTACAACCCAACTTTAATGATTTTGTAAAATATTTTTATGCCGGCCCTACAACCTATTCTTTCAAGTTAAAAAAATAGCTTTCATATTTGACACCTAGTCCAATGGCCCAAATTAGCTTTAAATGCTTTTATATCGGCCCTACAGCCCAAACAATCAAGTTTAGAAAATATTAATCAGATTTTTAAACTCACGGCTCTTTAACCCAACTCATAAATACTTAGTAGCATATTATACGTGCTCACTAGCACACACACATACTACATCTTTTAATGACTAAGTAGTCGTCTACTTCACGACCAGGTGTTTTAACGGCATTGTAACCTCATTCACGACTCACTTAATTAGAGTTGCAGAGATGAAGGCCACTCTTTATCACCAGAGGTAGGTGCTACAACTGTCCACTTTTGGGCTAAATAAATGTCCACTTTTGGGTTATGCCCCCATCGGGGTAAATCAACACCCACTTTTGGGCAATGCCCCCATCGAGGCAAAAATAACTCGGGATGGTTACCCGCAATAATTTGGAACCTTCCGACAAGATAATACATTTTTATAAAAATATCTTTTCACACTCACAAGTAACACATGCTCATAATCTCTATCTTTAAAGAAAAATAACTTTTAGAAAACTCTTTCATAATCATAATGAGTAATTTATTTCAGAAAATATGATAGTAGCACATGCTTTATAGAGGTATTCAAAACCGATAAAAACATTTTTCATAGTACAAAATTCACTATGACATTGCTAGTCAGTCTCACCTAAATGTCGACCAACGCGACTTTCACTTCTTTCAACTCTGAGGCGATACACCTCCTTTCACGACTCCCCTTTCGATGCCTACGTTGTGTAATATAACCAAGCATTAGAATCTCATTTCTCATATGTATATAAATATGAGAATGTTTAATGTTGCTTAGAGGAACCCAAGATGATTTAATTCCTTAGGTTTGGAATATTTTCTTTCATGTGTTCCTATAACCCAATCTCTTGCCTCCTTGATTTAAAGGATCAATTGAAATTTTATTATTTTAATACCACTCTTATAAGTGTTAATAATCCATTGAGATTGCTAACAACTCAAGTCCCCAAGCTTAGGTGTTTGGTTTCACTTGGAACACTATTTCTCGTATGTTTTCCAAAGTTTCTACATTTGTAACCCCTATTGTAAATTCAAGATAAATTAATAATATCCTCTGTAATTTTTATCCAACATTTTTCAGAGTTATATTAAGGTCTTAGAAAAGTTCTACATGAAGAACCCAACTCCCAATGTAAATGGTTCTAATGATTTTTACCAAAAATAAAGTCTAATTTCGTCCCTGTTTGAAGAAATCTCAATTAATCAAAATATATCCATTTAATTTGTGTGAAATAAATTGTATATGAAAGCGGACTCATAACCCTAAATCTATGTAGGTGACTTAATCCCATACAATTTTTTCAGAGTTAATTAAAATTCTCCAAATTTGCCTCTGAATCTGCATCCTTGGTACCCGAAATTAGTAAAATTGTGTTGGGTACCAAATCATATTTTTAAATTTAAAGAAAAATCATACATGCTCTAGACATATTAAAATAATTTCATAAATTTTATATTTGCGTTTTCTCTAGAGTTTGAGCTTTCTTACACATTTTTGTTCATGAAACCCTAAAACAAAATTTTAGAATCATTCCATGATCTAGGTTCTTTTTCCACCCTAGGTGTGTTCTATCATCTTTCTTTTTGTTTTAAGCTCGATGAACATGGTATATGTATGGTCTAAGTGAGAGACTTCCCCACTTTATATAGGCACAATGAGGATGCAAAATTACCTTTGTACCCTTCATTTAGTTCCAATCTAATTCTAGTTAGCCAACTTAGTTCTTTTAGTTTGGTTGAAAGCTAGCACCATGTTTGGATCAATTAGATTGATTATCCCAAACTTAAGACCATGTTTGGTTTATTTTTAGGACAAAACCTTAAGGTGTAATCATTACAACAATTTTCTCTTAATTTTTTCCTTTGTATTTTAATTCCAAAAGAAGAGATCACTTGTCATATCACCACCCCTCTCCTAGGGGTGGCCGATAATCATAGGTATATATATATATATATTATATTTTATTTTTTAAAGAATTGTTAAATTCATTTGGGCCCCCTTTCGTATTTGGATTGTTTTTTATATTTTGGGCCTATCTTTACAAATCTCATAATATCATTGGGCCATAACTTAAGCCCATAGAAAGTTGTCTTAAGCCCATCTTAAAATTTCATATTTGAGTCTCATTGGGTTTTCAATCATTTTCGGCCAAATTAATAAGTTTGAATTTAATACTTGGGTTAATCCCATTCTTTTTATTTTTGGGTCTTTCCTACTTTGGGCTCAATTTTGTTTATTTGGTTCATCATATAAGTTCTTATCATCTTTTGAGTTTTAGTTTAAACTCACATAATTATCTCTTCCTTTGACCCATTTAATTTTTATATTTTGGCCCTAATTTCGTTGTTGTGCCAAAATTAGTTTTTGAACTTGAATCTTACTACTTAAACTTCTATTGACATCCTTGGGCCTTTGTCAAAGTCTTGAACTAACGTTTATTAGTTTATTAAGTCCCTATTTGAGTCTTCTCAAGATGCACAGTTGAATATTTATTTTGGGCCTCAAATTGAATAATTTATTTAGGTTCACACGCTCCATGCACAATCTTGACTTTTAGAAGTGTTACTTTCATGTCTTCTTCTTTAACAATCATGGAAATTTAATCTTATTATTAGTTTATGATCATGGGGTGTTACATTCTACCATCTTTAAAAAATTTAGTTCTCAAAATTTTTACGTACCCGATGCTCCTTAGTGAAAATTACGTCAACGACTTATCCTCTCATTTCTCCAAAATTTTCATCTCAACTTAAAACTCATACTTCATCCTCTATAGGTGTAGTATCAAACTCAAGAGATTCTAGTGTATTACTTTTTTGTATACACTAATGATGTAGATGCATGAATTCTAAATTGCACAAGTATTTCTTCTCAAGGTAAAAAGTACATTTTCTCCTTTTTGTGCATTTTGTTGTGTGATTGCAAAGACTCATCCCGGTATCACTAGTCATTCTGCTACTCCTTTCCCTTTATCGTGCCCCGAGATTGTTGGTTCATAATCCACAGTTTTCTTACTTTCGATTGGAGATACTACAGGAAGTCCCTGTTGGCCGTATTGTGAAGCTATATGTCTTGGTTCTGCACATCGATAATGTGTGACTACTCTTTTCTCCAGAATTGAATCATCCTTTATAAAGTGATCAAAAGCTCCAAATCAAAAACAACTTGAACTTCTTTTATTCTCATTTCCATTTTGCATCTCCTTGTTCGACTGATTACCTCCACGTCCCAGAACCTTTCCTACTGAATGGTTACTCTGATTATGAGAAACCTGCAACTTTTGGCCATTTTTTCTTAGAATTATTCTTCTCGTTTCCATCCTCAAAATAAATTTCAATCTTACGCTTTTTCAATTACTCCCATCTACTAGTAGTTTTCCTCACGTCATTCTTTACCATTCTCGCCTTGATTACTAGTCTCAAGTAACTATTGATCTCTAAGACTATTAGCCTAGTCCTGATCAAGTAGTCTAAGCCTTCTAAAATTTTTTACACTTAGTTTTCTGATCTTGCACCAACTGTGATGCATACCGAGATAACTCAGTAAATTTCATCTCATACTCTGCTACACTCATCTTTTCTTGAGTCAGATCAATAAACTCTTGCTCCTTCTCATACTTGTATGACACAGGCTTATACTGCTCATCAATGCTCTCGAGAAACATGTTGAAGTCATCTCTTGTGGTGTCGGGGGCTCTGTTCCCAGAATGGGAAACTTCAACAATATCTCAATCGCCTCCCACCAATTGTAGGATTATCCTCTAAATATGAACATTATAAGGTGTACTCGGTCATTCTCGGCTACTTTGAGCCTATCAAGAATGCATACTACATCCTTCGGTCAATTCTCGAGTTCAGTGGGATTAGTAGTCCCACTAAACTACTTGGCTCCAAGTTCCTTGAACTGTTTCACTAGACAATTGTCCACTCTTTCAACTTGTATCCCAATCAGCCTAGTATTCATTTTAGTCAGCCTTGCAATGGGTTTTAATATTCTAGTGGTCTTATCTTGTTGATTCGGTTGTCCTGCTTGCTGAGTTACTTCTTGTTCCTCCCCATATGATTGCTCAAGGGCGAATGACAGTTCTTCAGAATTCTCCATTCTCTATATTGTAAAAGGGAGTTTTATCACTTCTAAGTCCAATCACTAGAACTCACTTATCAACATGCATAACTTATGCTCACGCAGATGTTCATGATTAGGGGTACCTTCCCTAATCCCAACACTTATAAGACTCACGGGTATCACCCCAAATCTAACAATTCACTAAACTTAACTAGGACAACCATCCAATTTTTGCAACTTACTCAACTTTTAAGATAAAGATTTTATTGATTAGAACTTTCAACTTACTTAACTTTCAAGACAAAGATTTTATTGATTAGAATGTTCAACACAACATGTAGATATAATTAGATTGCTAAGGTTATCTCTCACAATCACATCCACACTCTTAAACCAAAATTCTGTTAATTAGGACTTTCTCCTCGATCTCTCAAGCTCACAAAAACCATTAAGGCTATCACTTTAACCCAGCCAACACACTTAGAAGAGAGTTCCATTCTTTTATAACTTTCACCTCGAGCTCTCAAGCTCATCCAAATTGTTACGGCTATCTCGCTAATCTAAACAATAAAGTGTCATTAATGACAACTTTCTCCTCAACCTGATAAACTTGCCTAGATCGCTTGGGTTATCTCCTCAATCCAATCAATTTGTTTAGATTTCTAATTAGAACCAACGTCGTGAGCCAACGTGTTTTCAATCAGATTTCTAGGTTGATCAATTAGACATCCGAAGACCTGGGAAAGACATCCCTAATAATCTCTAAAACTCTTAACGAGTTAACACACATTCCTATGGTTCACCACAGTACCAGACACAACCAAGTTTACAAGATCTATAATCTAGAGCTCTAATACCAAAATGTCACACCTACTCTCCTGAAGATGATTTAATCTGCTCAGAGTGGTGCGGCACAAGATCACCTGATAAGACTTGACAATTAAATTTCCGCATCTGTAAGAACTTAAAAATTTTAAATTAAGAATAATTAAAATAAAATTTTTATAATTTAAGTTTATTAAATTAAAATGCTTAATTAAAGTGAATTGGATAATATAACACTTAACCGAATAAATAAAAGATAATAATCCAGGCTAGAAGAAAAATTAAGAACACAAAAAATTAAAATTTTGTCACCATAATTAAAATTTAATTCTCATATTCCATAATTTCTTTAGGGCCTATTCCACAAATTTAAATTAAAAACTCATGAAGATTAATTTTAAGGATCACACAACTAAACACATGGTACATTAATAATAATGTACACCAAAATAACACATGTATTTTAGTACACAACAAATGTGTAATAAAAATATAAAAATTATTTTATATAATTATCCTTTAATTCAATGGATACATTAATTTAAGTTATAATTTATTTTATTGCTAAAATTATACATCTTACACCTTCTAAAATGCTAAAAGATAAAATAAATTTGATCCCTAAATTTCTTTTCCCACATGGTTGACTACCTTTCCCCAATTTCCCCAACCTAGAGTACACTCCAAGTCTTGAGTCACATCTTGTAAGCCATGCATGCAATCCTATTGATTGGTGTCCTTTCATCTTTACACATTCATCATCACATGAGTCAAAATTGGACTACTATATAAACCAACCCCCCACCCCTCTCTCCATCTCCTTGATCGAAATCCCTTTGTGAGATGATAGGTATAAAACTGAACGGTCGTCTAAAGACGACCGAGAAGGTTTCTTAAAAACATTCGGTCCTGACCGAGAGGCGTGACAGCCGACTAGACTGACCCGGTCTTATACTCGAACTAGCTCCGAGTTCTGTGAACCAAACACCGAGCCCGACCAAGAAAAACCCAAGCCGGTCAGGCAAATCCCAAGCTCGATCAGCTAGACCCACGAGCCTCGTCGATTAGATTAAACAAACTAAGCACTCGTAATAATCAGCTCTGAGATCGACGCCACCAATCTGTCTGAAGATCACTCCAATAGCTGTCTCCGCGAGAGATTAGCAATTACGTTAACACGAATCTCGAGATTCTCGCTCAAATCGGGAAAATCTATCACATCCCTAAGATCATGCACAATCTCGGAAAATGAGGGATCCTCTCCATAATCGACGCCTCTACGTCACTATAAATAAGCATCCTCAAGGAGGAGGACAAGTACGCCATTCTCGACATCTACATACTACCTCTACATTCTACAATTATCTTATTAACTGCCTATCCGCTAACTTTAGCATCTGAGAATAATAGGTTGGTACCCCACCAGTGTGTATGTTCTAACATCTTACAGAAACTCAATCACTTTGGAGGCACACCGATCCCGAAAGACCATCCAAATTCCGACACCAATATCTGGCACCGTCTGTGGGAAATGACTGATTATTCTATCTCTCTCCGGTGTTTCGTAATCTGATTAGTTGTCACACGATCTATGGCTTCCGAAGGACATCGTCACCATAGCAACCCCCATGGGGACCCGACATCTAATGTCGAGCAGCAATTGAAAGACTTGACTCAATTGATCAAAGGCCTAGTTCACCAAAACTAGGCCATCAACTAAAGGCTCGATGAACAAGCCCGTCTCCTGCCCCTTCCTCCTCTTCCCTTTCGGATTCCTTATCCTAAGGCAACCAGCTGTCCAACAGCTCAACGATCGAGGGCAAGGCCAAGAGGAGGAGCCAAACGAGAATGAAGACATGGTCGAGAGTAGGGCTCATCCTCAAGACAAGAACCGAGCTCCTAAACGAGCCGAGGGCACCTAGCCCGAGAGGACCGATGCCTCCACTGCTATGGAGGTAGAACTCAGAGAAGTTAAAGATCAACTCAATAATGTGATGGCGGCTATGAAGGAAAAGACCGCGGTTGTTGTCAACGATTTCGTCCAAAGGATAGACTTACCATTTTCCCTGGCTATCATGGCCGAGCCCCTGCCATCTAAATTTAGGATGCCGCATATGGAAGCCTTCGACGGGCTAAAAGACCCCCTGGACCACCTAGAAATGTACATG
>JAUTBS010345090.1:0-17779 GCA_032361285.1 Aequorea victoria | reverse complement strand
TTTAGATTCTCATTAAAATGGTTATTTATTAAATAAATAATAAATCGTATACAAAAAGGCACGACTTTTAGTATACTGCCCTAACAATAAGATAGGATGGAAAGAGCTTCAAACCTTTTTTCCGACAATCCAAAATGAGAGTTAGATAAAGAAATTTCATAGAGAGGTAGATAGATAGAAATACGGTTTGATCCATCAAAATCAGAAGTTTATTCTGAGCCAAAAGCCTATCTGTTAAATGAATCTTCTATCTTTCACTTTCGAGTGTCTATTCCTAGGTGATATTCTTTTGACCTCCCTACTACCCCCCCCCCCTTTTTCTTTATTTGAATCTGATTTTCCTCAACTTAATGAGCCAGCTATCTCGGATACAATTTGATCCTTCTACGGCCAAATCTCAATTTGTGGAAAACTCTCGATGGCTTCCTTATGAAAACATCCAAATTTTTTTGCATATAGACGGTATCTCTTTATTCTTCGTGATACTGACCACATTTCCTTTCTTTATAATATAACAACAACAAAAAAAGAATTCCAAACTTATCGAATTAACTTCTCATTGATATATTGTTTCATCGAGATCGAATCCAAATCACGATACGATGTCATTTTCTTGTTGTTGAATGGGCCTTTCCTTTTTTTTTTTTTAGGTTTATCGGATTTGAAAATAAATGAATTACTAGTCGTAGAATAATATTCTCGTCAGACTTAAATCTAACGAAAATAACAAGGATTCGGACAATTTTGCGACCTTTCGTCAAAGTAAATTGACCCAAGGTTAAGATAAATAAGGCTTTGTCTCAGATTTTTCTCCCATTTATGTACCATAGACCAGCAGGGAGATTTTCTTTACTTGTCCCTGCCTAGTCTTTACAGTTCCAGTATTTTCCAGCATTGAGGGTGACTTCCTTTTTCTGTTGTTGAGGTATACGTTGTTTTGAACGGGATACATCTTTCATAATAAGAGGAGGGCGCTCGCTAGGTTACACGGGGTGCAAAGAGCCCTGGGTTTTCGACCAAACTCATTTCTTAAAAAGTTGGAAAGGAGCTTACCAAGGAGTACAATCAAATCCTTCTTCAAGAGGAACTCTTCTCGTTCCAGAAATCAAGAGTGGATTGACTATCTTTTGGAGATCGCAATACCCATTTCTTCCATACAGACTACTATTATCCGTCGAATACCTTTTTAGGGATGAAGAAGCTGTTAACTTTGAAGACTCACTCCCTCCTCTGAATCAGATCTTGTCTGATGCTGATAGATATTGGTTGATTCACCCAAGTACTCATGACAAAGTCAAGCAAGCTGCTTTTAGTATGGGTGCTTTTAAAGCCCCAGGACCCCGATGGTTTATAGCCGGTTTTTTAACAACTCTATTGGGACATTGTTGGAGAGTCGATGGTTTCTATGGTGACCCAACCCATTGAGACAGGTTGCTTACCAGAAGGTATGAATGATACTTTGATTACTTTAATTCCAAAAGTGAATAGTCGGGAGAATATGACTCAATTTAGGCTATTAGTCTCTGCAATCAATCTAGCTTCATACCGGGAAGACAACCTTGGATAATATCATTGTGATTCAAGAAATTCTTCACACTATGAGATGTCTTAAGAGAAGGAAAGGAGTCATGGTAGCTAAAAGAGACCTAGAAAAGGTCTATGACTGCGTTAAGTGGAGCTTTCTACAGAATGTGGTCGAGGAAATGAATTTCCCCTCACAATGGATCAGTTCCGTCGTGAAATGTCTCTTTTCTTCCAGATTAGTTCTTTTGTGGAATGGGGAATGCACACATTATTTTAATCCAGAAAGAGGGTTGCGTCAGGGGATCCTTTGTCCCTGTACCTATTTATCTTTTGCATGGAAAAGCTAGGGCATCTGATTGAGGAGGAATCCATATGGGGGGCTCTGGAAGGGCATTAAACTGTCCAGAAGAGGCCCATGTCTCACCCATTTGTTTTTTTGCGGATCACCTTATTCTATTAGGTGAAGGAACTGCAACCCAAGCAAATTGTATGAAGCAAGTTGTAGCTGAATTTTGTGAGATCTCACGTAAAAATTAGTCTGCAAAAGTCGAAGTTATTTGTGGCCCTTAAATGCAATACTAAAAAAAACAAAAAACAAAAAACAAAAAGTTATTGTCATATCACAGTCTAACTCGTACCTTATTTTTTTAGATTTCATTGTACCGGCGTACCCGCACCTGTGCTTCATAGGATTGGCTAAAACAAGGGGTAGGGTTGGCATCAGGGAAATGGTGAAGGCATCAGGTATTGGCTAAATGCTTGGCTCTGAGTAGCTACTTAACATATCTCCCCAGAAGAATTAAGCTTAAGGGCAAGTGCATATTGGAATGAGATCAGAGGATAGGATTGGAGAAAGCTGCATAATAAGTTGCCGAATGGGAATGGGATAAAGGCTCAGTTGGCTAGTATTGTTTCATTTACGCACGCTGACAATACTGATCGCCTTCGATGGAAAGCTTCAAGTCATGGTAAATTATTAGTAGGATCTGCCTATGAGCCGACCAATGTCAAGGATAATTATCATGGGGAACAGAGTTCTTGGAAAAGAATAAGGACTGAGACTGGCCTACCAAGAAGGAGAGCTAATCTCCTAACCTCACTAGTGAAAGTTCACAGACACCAGGATGTGGATCCCTTATGCAGATTTTGTGGAAATTGCTCATAAACAAATTTACATGTGATCCAAGATTGCTCCTTATCCTCGAGGATCTGGTGCAGGCTGATAAAGAGGAGACATTGAAGTTTGTTTTACTCTAAACAACACCAGCAATGGATTGATTGGAACCTGAGGGTTGATCTGGGAAAGCCTACTATGGGTGTTCCATGGTGCTTGATTTTTATAGTAGCCGTAGCAGGTATTTGGTGGTGGAGAAACAAACAATTTTTCGAACTATATTATGCTCTTCCTCCTACACCGGAAAAAATGATCTTGGCCCATGCTCAAGAGGTTCTAGACACCTTAGACTTGACTTTCGGGAAAACCATGAATTGTGTTTTGGTGATGTGACAACCTCCCCCTAAGGTTGGATGAAGTTTAATGTTGATGGATCTGTTTGGAGTCCCTCGCAAATAGGCGCTGTAGCAGGAGTTGCCAGGGATTTGAAAGGAGATTGGGTTATTGGTTTTCAAGGAGCAGTGGGTTCAACAACGGTTCTTGGGGCTGAGATATAGGCTATTTGGAAGGCCATGCAACTAGCGGTTGAGGAGGTCTTTCCTACGGTGATTTTTGAGACTGATTCAAAGGAAGCTTTGGAGATGAAACTGATGCAGGACGTTCTAAACCTACATGCAAATATCATTAAACAGATTCAGGCAACAAGGACGTTCTAAACCCACAAGCAAGTATCATTAAACAGATTCGGGCAACAATGGTGGCCTTTCATAAGTGTCAGCTTCTTCAAGTATGGAGGGAAGCAAACCTCTGTGCAAATACTTTAGCAAAAAGAGTTTCGGCTATGCTTTGTCGTATGGAGCTCCTTAAGGAACCCCCTTTGTGTTTGTGTAATGTATTAGAGTATGAGAAGAGTGGCCATGGGCTGCTGAGGAGGGTTGCTTGCTGATTTTGTTTTCTTTGGGCTTTGACTCCGTTTTTAATACCCAAAAAAATTATATCCTTGGCTATGCATATTCTCGCTAAATTTTTTTATGACATTTTTATCACTTAAAGCCAGTAAATCCCATTTCAAATAAAACACAGCTAGTTTGAATTCAAGAATGGTAGTTTTAGATGCTCTGCTTTTTAATGAAAAAGATTTTTAAGTTGAAGAACCCATTGTAATTTGGAAACTTTACTATGGATAATTTGGAAATCTATCAAAAGGCCTTCCCAAAAAAGATGCAAGCTATAAAGACTCGCTGAGACCTATTATTGTGGATTTAAGATGTTTTCTTCTTTCCATTTAAAAAGCTTGAAAATGGATGAGTGTACAATGTAGGCAATTGACAACGGCAGAGGGACATAAGGGCATGTGGGGGTCAACTGTCCCCATTGACTTTCGGGAAACTCCAATGTTACATAGTTTTAGAATTGTTTTCGAAGTTTTTACAAACCGAAATTTGGAAATATTTGAAAATCATTATGAACCTTTTGGATAAGAGGATGTCTTAGTTTTTAGTATGCTTTTGGTTTTCTATCATCCATTTATGAAGGCATCATGTTTTCCTCCAAACCAAGGTTTCAAGGATTCATGACTGATGAAATTAGATTAACTATTGTTTGAAATCATCTAATGTTTAATTGGTTTTGGTGGCATTGACATCTTTGGTAGGCTCTAGTTGCACTTGATGTTTTGATACCCCAATGCAAAGCCTAGATGTGTCAGCCACCAAACTTGACACACAACTATTTAGGATTACTAGAGGTGAGAACAAGCGCTACGAAAAATAAACTCCCGATTTGTGAGAGATACCATCAGGTAGGAACACTTTTTCGTGAAAATAATCGTTTCGACATGCAAAGGCACTAAAATAGCCAAACTGGCTCGAAATGCCAACAAACTTGACACACGTGACTATTTAGGTTTACTTGGGGTGTGAGAACAAACGGCACAATAAACAAACTCCCAGTTTGTGAGTTATAACGTAGGGTAGGAACATTTTTTCGTAGAAAAATGTCGTTTCGATATGTTGAGACACTAAAATAGCCAAATGGACTCGAAATGCCACCAAACTTAACACGCGACCATTTAAGTTTACTTGAATTCCCATGGGAAACGGACTCCTGATTTGTGAGGTATACTGTCAGGTAGGAACATTTTTTCATAAAAAAATGCCGCCTCGGACATGTTGAGAATGCACCAAACTTGACACACAACCATTTAAGTTTACTTGAGGAGTGGAAACAAACGACACAGGAAACAGACTCCCTTTTTGTGAGTTATACTGTCGAGTAGGAGCACTTTTTTGTAAAAAAAAAAAGAGTCAATTTCGGCATGTTGAGGCACTAAAATAACCAAATGGGTTCGAAATGCCACCAAACATGACACACGGAACTATTTAGGATTACTTGAGGTGTTGAAACAAACGGTACGAAAAACGAACTCCCAACATGTGAGTTATACTGTCGTGTAGGAACACTTTTTCGTAGAAAAAAAGGCCGCCTTGGATATGTCGAGGCAATAAAATAGCCAAATAGACTCGAAATGCTAACAAACTTGACACCCACAACTATTTAGGTTTACTTGAGGTGTGGGAACAAACGGCACAAATATTAGATTCCCGGTTTCTGAGTTATACCGTCGGTTAGGAACACTTTTTCATTTAAAAAAATGTCGTTTCGACATGTAGAGGCACTAAAATAGCCAAGCAGACTCAAAATGCCATCAAACTTGGCACACACAACCATTTAGGTTTACTCAAGGTGTGGGAAAAAGCGATACAGGAAGCAGACACCCTGTTCTTGTGTTATAACGTCGGGTAAGAACACTTTTTCATAGAAAAATGTCGTTTCGACATGTTGAGGGACTAAAATAGCCAAACGAACTCGAAATGCCACCAAACATGATTTCCTTCTCGTATGTCTCAGGGTTTAACCTTTTTGTTAAAAGCTCTGGCTATCCTCCTTTGGTATCCTTGCACATGCTTTGCCGATCGTAGCCTCCTCTTGTCTATCAGAAGCAACTCTTCATATATGTCCCACAACCATTCAGTCTCTGATACCTAGCACTCTGACATGACCCTTAACAACGGCAGTTCGATCTCTATTGGCAATACCGCTTCCATCCTATAGACCAAAGGGTAGGGGTTACTCCCATTGATGCTCGTATGGATGTTCGGTTTCCCCAAAGAGCAAACAGTATTTTCTCTAGCCAGTCTCTGTAAGTTTCAACCATCTTTACAAGGTAGTCTTGACATTTTTGTTGGTCGTTTCAACTGCTCCATTTGTCTGTGGTCTGTAGGGAGATGGCTTGTGCTGCAAGATGCGATATTCTTTCAACAGATGCTGAACTGCACCTCTGAAGTGTGAACCATTGTTTGAGATGATTGCATTGGGTACTCCATAGGGGCAAATAATTTTCTGCCTCATAAAGTTTGTTACGTTACGTGGGATGCTTTCAAAACTGAATATGAGGCCGCCTCTACCCATTTAATGAAATAATCAATGCCCAATAGAATAAACTCATGGTCGTTAGAAGTCTTCGAAGTAACTTTTCCAATGACGGCGGTACCCCAAACTGAGAATGGATAGGGAGAAATCATGCTATGCAACTCAAACAGAAGAATGTGAATCAAATTGGCATGAACCGAACATGGCATTTGTGGCAACAACGGATATACTTGATGCAGTCTGCTTCCATGGTCGTAAACACCCTATTTTAACCAGGCATAATGCACAAACCCGCTGCCTAGATGTACCCGATGATGAAATACGATTTAAATAACAAGTATGGTCTCTGACAAGAACGAATCGACATAAGAGTTGCTCAAAGTCATGTTTACTCCTAAACCTTTCTTTATTTCAAACGGTTTTCGTTAGCCCTTTCTCGAGAGTCGTTTTTTACCTATTGTACCATGTTGTGAACCAATCAAACCTTTAAATGTTTTGTTTGAACCTTTTAGTCATTGTTCCAAAATTCGGGTAAGCCCCTTTTGCCTTCCAAGATACCAAAAAATACTCCAAAAAGACCTAGGAAAAAGCAGTCTCGGGAAGCCCACAGGGTGGGAAATTTCGAATCGGATGGGGTTTGTTGTGTAATTCTACATTGGAAATTCTTATTTTTTATCTGAATTTTGAAGCCTATATAAAGGGCCCTTCTCCTCCCCTTTCAAATCTTTCAATAATTCAGAAAAGTACTCAGAGCTTCGATTCAAAATTCAGAAAACTCATTCAATAGTTCAGAACTTCGGTTCAAGTATCTCCTAAGCTAGAAAATACTCTCGTATTCTCGAAGAACGTAGCGATACTCGCGATAGGAGACTTCAAGTCCCTTCTCGAGTTAACCGAGTTTGTGCTAAAGATGCTAGTTTATTTTTGAGTACACGAGTGTCGAGAAGTTTTAGTAAGGAGTTGTTCGAAGTCTCTATCGTTGTGCCTAAAAATCAAATATGAAACTTTTGACGAATGTCAGCGACGGAGACATCGTAAATTGGTTAGCTTAGCTCATCTTCATATTGGAAAGGGTTCCTCCGGTCTGGAATGGTGGGATGGGAAAGGGCCGAGTGCAAATGATCTTGTACCGATGCCTCCGTCCAGTTCAAGTTCGTGGTCCTGAGGGCACTCCGTCAGGCTAGTCGATGCTTCGCAAGTCGAGGCAAGTGGTCTTTCCTTTTGATTTCATATTATTTTTTATTTCCTTTGTTTTATGCATGTTTTAGTTAAGTATTTCACTATTTTCAAAATTGTGTTATTTTTTGACTCTCTCTCTCTCTCTCTCTCTCAAAGCTATAAGTATTTACTTTTTTATTATTAAAAGGAAAAAAAATATTGTGCACGACTCTAGATAAGGTTTTTGCCACTCATGGACAAAAATGCTAGCTCTATCTCTGGATATTAGTACATCAATCTACAGCTATTCCAATGAAACCAACAGCCAAAGTAACAATCTTGTCTTTATGGTGAAAGGAAAAAGTGTCGCTAAACAAACTACCTTGATAGATGGGACCATAGCAATAGCTTCTTCAACGGTTTCAGGGCAAAGGTTTCCAAGCACACAAAGCTGCATCATACAAGTTGAGAACAAGGTTTAGAGGTTCTATTTGTTAGCTCAAAAAACAAATGAAGAAAGAATGAAATATATGGATTTCAGATGATAAAGAGATTTAGTGTGTACCTCAAATTCAGCCAACTGGTACCTACTAAGAATTCTAAATATCAGTTAAGATCAACTACTAGAGTGAGATGCAACAAATTTGAAAGAAAAAACCGAAAGGGGGAAAAAGCCAAACAAGAAATGGAGGTATACATCCATTTGTCCGTAACTGCAGAAAACACAAACAGAAACAAAGTTGCCTTATTTTCATTTCATTGAAGGATACTCCCGAGCTTGTCTGACAGAATCTGGATTCTTGTAGCGACTAAAGCGCTTCACATACTGCAATGACTTTTCAAATACTCTGGAAAAGAGAACCAAAATTCAATTACATTTCATGAGATGACTGACAGTTTGAACCTGCAATTTGAATCTCTCATTTATCTGACAGTCTTCCTTGTGTTGACAAACATTCATAATCTAGAGCACACTTTCACTTAAAAAAAAAAAAAAAAAAGAGAAGAGAAAAGAAGAGACATACTATATGACCCAATATCATGTGAGTTCAATACTTCAGTAGCAATGTTGGCTATCTTACATGGAACCAATGTTAATAGGGCTCTATTCTCTAGAATTTATAGCACACTGTTCAAGATACACAAATTTTGACATGATAGCTAAATGCTGGCAACATGATTTTTCAAAAGCAAAAAAAAAAAAATAGAAATCCAGGATTTACAATTATTCAAATGTACATCCATTAAATTTAACAAAATTATAGTTTAGAATTTAGAATTGGAGCTGAGCCCTAATATAAGACAAAATGATGCATTCTGTAATGAAATGGAAAGATGAATCAGTTCCAGGTTATACTATGGTCCTCACAGAAAGCATTCTGAAATTAGCAATGGTGACTCACGAGAAATAGGATCTAAAATTTGGGAAATAACTTTAAGAACTAAGAAAGACAATAAGAGAAAATTTGAAAAAAAAGAATTAAGAATTTCTCAGCTGGAGAACAGTAAAGGATTGCATGATGTCGCATGAGACATTCATTAATAAGGCAAAGTACCAATTATGTTTCAGGAAAGATGTGAATATTCTTCTATAGGCAAGAAAATAAGTCAATTTGCAGTGTTTCTTTCAACTCCTAAAGCTTCCAGCTAGATCTGCTATATCTTGGTTCTGATAATTCCTCAATCCTCCATTTAACTATGCTAAATTCAGGAAAGCCATTCAAGCACAACTGTACAAGGAAGCACTCAGCCTACGGTATGGCCTGGGGTGGAGGCAAGGGGGAATCCTGGTCCCTGGAAAAATTCTAATTCCCCCCCCCCCAAAAAAAAAAAAAAAAAAACCCTTGCACACACACCTATGAAGCACGAATACTTCTAAAAGGGAGTCGTATACCGATAGCCCCCAAATACTCACAGATATGGATCTGATACTTCGTAAACATATTCAAAATTTGAAAATTGGTATTTTTCTAAAATTTTGAGAAGTATTGGATATTTTTCAAGATACTCTAAGTCATGTATCCGAACTATTTTGAAATTGAAATTGTAACATTTCTTGCACAACAATACAATTTAGTTGTTAAAATAAATACAATAATATTTTCTAAACTTCTATAACAAACCTGGAACTGATTCAAATAATAATCAACATTAGAATTTAGTTGTTAATACTTAATAGTATTAAGTATTAACTCCTATAACAAGTCATAAACTTCCGAGTTCCAGGTTTGCTTTATTTTTCTAATTGAAGATTTCTTCCCAATATTATTTATGCAAGTTCGCCATGTTTTACTTATTCCAATGACTGATTATAATTGATTATTATTTGTTCCTCATTTCATTATGTTATTTTAATTGATACAGTTCAACAATTAATCTTGATTAGTTAGATAGGAATTATAGTTTGAAATCTAAACTTTCTACTTTTTTTGTATGATTTCTTGCTATAAAGGTTTTATCTTACAGCTTCAACTCATAGAATTGTGACATCAGTAAGTTCTCGTACAGTCGTACCCCTTCCCTTTATTATGCTTCCCTCTCTTATTTGGTCATTTACCTAATTTGAATATTTGATAGATCATAATAGTACTTGATCTGTTTTTTGGTGCTCTTAATTCATAACACAGTTCATGAAGACGACCTTAGCAAATGGCTGCTTGAATGCAAAGAGCTGCCTGAATGGGCCCTAAACCTTTGCTACTCTTGCCTAACCTTGATTAATACTTCTTATTGCACTATGAAGTGGATCCAACCAAATATAGGTCATAATGCATGGCACATCTGCCACTCATACAGTAAATTATAACGAGTCCACAATCTTGTATCAAGTTCTATCATTTGTTGATCTGGTTCTTAATTTGCACTCTTTTATGTTCTAATATGGTTAATTCTCATTAAAAGGCTTCATAGTCGTTTATCATTTGTTAACAAAAGGGAAAACAAGCATGGGTGTTGAGATTTTTAAAGGCTTTGTACGTACCTTTGTGTTAGAGAGATCTTAAAAGGCTTCATACATTTGCATTAGCGAGATCAAAGCCTTCATTTGCATGATCCCCTTGTAATATTTAGAGAGCTGTGGTCCAGGAGAAGTCAAGATTACTGAGTTTGGCCTTGCTGCAATTCTATTCATTCTTAACAACATTTATACACTACTAATGGGCCGTACTTTGTAGTCGCAAGCCTTCACTAGTATATTTCTTAATTGGCCACTTAAGAACTATCTCCCTATGTGGATTCTTCTGGGGTTTTTTACTAGGTCCATTTGTGAAGCTTTATGGGCTTAATGCACAATGATTAACATTCAAATAATTATTGCAACCGTCCAGATAAAAAAAACTTGCCCATCCCCAGAGATCTAAATACCATACCCATTCACTTGCCCAATAAGCTTAAAAACAATATTATAACATTGGTACCTAAAACAATTAATGTAGTTCTCTTGAGCAATGGGGACCTATAGAGAACACTATTTTCGCATTTTATTTATGCACTTCAAAAATTTATTGCAAAACCTAGGATAACCTGACCCAACTAGCCATGTCATCGGGTGGGACTCACCCCATTGTCATTCTTCTGGCCCTCTAATGATGGAATCCTGGATCCTACCTTGGATGTGATCCATGAAGTTCAACAACTTCTATTAAGCCCCTATAACAAATGAGATGCTGAAGGGTAGATCATTTAGAACCACTAAATTGACACAAAACATAAATAGGCAGTGATGCACATGAAATGGCAATTTATAGAGCTATATGACAAAAAGTATAGTGACACACTGATCCATAATGTTGCATAATGCATACCATTCATCAAAAGATGAAAAAATGACAGATGAAATGAAGCAAACAATACTCACTGAGAAACTTGGTTCATGGGATCATCAGCCATTTGTTGAAGCTGCTCATACTTGTGTTCAAGAATTAAGGCAACTTCACAATTCATTAAACACTTAGCCTTCAAGAATTCTGACAAAATGAAGCAACAACAAAAAATGTTAAGAGGAACCTCAAGTGTCAAGAAATTGTGGTTGCAAGAACAAATTTGTGGTGATGCCGAACTTTGAACAAATACTGTAATTTCAATGAGAATACAAAATAATATCCAAATTTATACATAAATTCAAATGCAGTCAATCACCAAATTTAAACACGATTTATTTGTCTCAAATATGATGGCACATGTTCACAATAAAATGATGAATGTATGATGCAAGACAAAATTTTCCATGTCACTGAAAAGTTACATTCATATCAATTTTCTATGTTTTTTTTTAATAGTTATAAGCAAGAATTGGGGACCGTAGGATCCGAACCTTGAAGGTAAGTGTGGGTTATTGGAGCTATTACCACTTGAGCTAACCACAACACTTGTCAAGTTTCTATACTGTGAACTAGTTAATTTGAATCATACAGCGCATAAAACTGTGTGATTCTTTCTGGACAGATTTCCTTACTGGACAAATTGATTAAAGTCGATGACTGTTAATGTAATAAAAATAATTTCCTTTTCGGCTTTATCTCTTCAAGAATAGAAAATGCTTCTATTTATATTTGCTAAAAGGAAGAATATATTGTAAATACAAATTAAACAAATTCGACAAAACAAACAGCAAAATATGAAATGGCACCAAGAAGCTACCCAGAATTTTCTTGGCAAAACGACCTTCTAAAATGCTCTTAAATGAATCGAGATTTGGACCTTTAATAAATAACTTTCCATTCCTTTCTGAGCTGAATTTAGTTGAACTTACTACATTCAGCATTTAGATGCACTTCATGTGTTGACGATGAACCGAGGAAAGAGTATCAAAGTTATGTTTCTGCTCATTAACAAGCTCGAGTCTTGTCAAAAAAAAAAAACTAGAGTCTTGACACAACTTTCCGAAAAGCTTCATTGCAATGATAGGATTTTTCCGGTGAATAAAATTTCATAGAACCAAAGCAAGCTTACAACTCCGCTGGGAAAACCCCAGGAATAACTATCTCAAGCTCAAGAGAGTGAAGCTACAACCTGCAGCAACAATACTGCTACTCAAAGGTCAAATAACACCAACACAACAAACGAAAAAGAACATCAGCAACTCAAAACAAAAACTAACAAAACAAAATAAGACAAAGGCTTCAAGTTCTTGGAAGAGATATTTCAAGCTAACTGGTCTTTAACCATTCTCCAAGAGCTTATTCTAGCTCTGATATAATTCTCAACTTTGGAAATAACATAGCGCAGATTCAAAGAATTTTGCTGAAAAATTCTCAAATTTCTTTCAATCCACAATGATAAATGGTGGCAGCCAATGAGAGCTTAAACACTGAAGTTGGGTGAAAATTCCCATTGCAGTGTTGAACAGCCCAGCCAATTTCAGCCATCAGATTCATAAGACTTCTGGAAAACTGATTTTTACAAAATACATCTCCAAATCTAAGAGAAGCTACATTCAAAGAACATGTGGTTACGACTCACGAGATTCAGCCACTCTATCTCTAATAGCTTGTTTAGTCTGGAAATAGAGCCACTAAATAAAGGCCCATCTAGGAACATGTTGTTTGAACCAAATTAGTTTCTGCCAAGAAACCACAATGTGCTTCAATATCATTGCATCCCAAGCTGACTTAGCAGAGAACTCCCCATTTGGGACAGGAAGCCAAACAACTCTATCCTTTCTATTAACATCAGGAAGAAGAGAAGGAGGGTTATTAGCAATAATCTCCTGGATACTCTATTCCTACTGATGACCCATAAAAAGTTATTTATTATTTTGCATTCAAGAAATTATTAGAGACAATGATAAAAGAATTCTTGAGACATAATTAAACTTAATAATTAATATGTTAATTCTACATGTTTATAATTAGATGATGCTATCATATAAAAATTTGCACTAAACAAAAACTATATAATAAGATCATTATTAAAAAGATTTTATCATAAGGTTAGCATTAAAATGATATGCAAAATATTAAACTTTACTATCTTTGGCATGTGAGAGGTGTAGAGAATTCCCAAAAATAGAAAGAAAACTTTACTTTCTATTGTACAATGGGTAAAAGGATAAGTACTAGTGGTTAAAAAGATAAGTACTTATATAACCAATGGATATTAAATATATGGTACCCATCATTACACCACCACTCATCACTTAATGCTATCATCACTAACATGCATGTATACACAAGAAAGACACATAAAATTCTCTACAACACTTGTGCTTGAAAGACCTGTACCTTGAGCTTTAGTAAATGTACCTTAGTCACCTCTTTTCTTATTTATTCCCTTGTGATTGATTACGAATATGAAGTGAGATGTCTTATTTAAATTAATTGTAATAATATAATTTTGCTCTTTTGCCTGATTAATTTAATAATTCAAATTGAATTATGCAAGACAGTTAATATAATTAGATACATTGTTCAGATAATTCTCATTCTTCACATGTTGGTACCTTTAGCTTAATTGTTGGTACTCTAACCGTAATTATTGGAGATTTGAATCAAATGCACTCTTTTAATGATATACACTCAAGTCTATTCTTAGGTGACATGTACACATATACAAACATGTATTTAGATTTCTCTACACAAATGGGTAATAATCCGTACTTTAGACCTTTTGATAAAAGATTTGCCCATCAAAAAATTAATTTAATAAATAGCTAATATCCTAAATTCAAAAAATCAAAAATAGTCATCTCAAGTTGTCATTCCAATATATATGTATATGAGAGAATATCTATATAACCCCAACTAAGTTTGTAACCAACCAGATTACCTTTCATTTTGGTTAAAGTGCAACCAAGTTTTGACATGGAACCCAACTAGGAGAATCTAGACCACATGATCATAACTAAATAAATTCTAGCTCTCTAAAAAGTTGACACATGTCCACTCTTAATATGGTATTATTTCTTAAAATCAAAATAAACCAAAGACAGAATATTGAACTTTAGCCTTTGGATCAAAAGTACAAAAATGTGTAGTCAACACAAGATGTATTCTTGCATCTTATAACATGTATCTCTACACAATCAGGGTGGTCGACTAAAGAAGAGGGAGAGAGAGCCTTGACTTGGAGAAATTCTCTTAAGTGTTGAGTCTTTTCTCCCTTTTTCCTAGTGTTGTAACTGTGGTTCTAACTCTAACCCTCTTGTTCTCCCTTTTTCCACCATAGTTAGGGTTAGTACCTTGAGTCTTGAAGACTTGTTAGTGGCCTATGAACTCTTGATAACCTCTCTTAAAGTGCTAAAAGGAGCTAGGAGGCCCTCTCATCATTGATCAAGACTAACACACACTTTCCTACACCTTTTCTTAGACTTTGAGGAGGTTGGGATTTTCTAACTTAGATCATGTGTAAGTATTTTATGTTGTGTAGCATGCTAGTTTATTTGAAATCTATTTTAGGTTTATCTCTATGTTTCTGCTAAACTCTTTTGATCATGTATCATTTATGTACTCTATTGAAATCTCTACACATGATCTTAATTTTTATTTATGTTACAAAGATCTTGAAAAGTGTACTTTGAAAGTTTATAAAACTTGTTTTTCCAAAGAGAATGAGGGTTCTTCCAACTTTGAGAAATGTTGGATTTGGAGCTTGAAAATGATTTTGGGTTGGTATGGCCTTGATGAATATGAATTTGGTACAAGATACCCTTTGGTAAAAGCCCGTAAACAAGCGTGGGGTGTCTCCAAGCTAGTAACCTAGAGGGTGATTTGTGATCTTGGAAATGTTTGTGGCATACAACCAAATGAAAGTGATGATTTAATCTTGACTTTAGACTAGTGAATCTTTAAAATGAAATTTTAAATACGTGAAGTTTGTGAAAAAGTTGATGAAAAATGATTCCTTTGAGAAGAAATACTTTTGATGAATCTATTTTGTTCCATGATATAAAGTGTTTGCATATTGTCTTTGTTAGAATTTCTCTACAAGCTCAAGCTCACCCTCTGTGGATACATGTTGTAGGTTGGCTATGGGAGTAGCGTCAGTGCTTGCAAAGAAGATGGAGTTATATGCAATGCCTAATCATGCCTATGTTTAATTTCATGCACTCTTGAAACTTGCAATTTTAAATGATGGGTTGTACTTTTATTTTGGATTATGTGGTATTTCTTAGGGCCTTGACATAAGGTTCAGTTGGGTTGTGGCCCAAAATATGGGTGCCAGGCTGCCAGCAAACCACCATCCGAACGGAGCTTACCGCCATGCGGACGCCCGAGTCCAGAGGAGGAAAATTGTTTATTGGGCATCACCGTCTGGATGGGAGCCACGGCGTCCGGACGGCTAAAGCGAGATGAGATTTCTCGAAAACTAGCGTCCGGACGGGGGCTTATGCCATCCAGACGGCACCACGGAAGATGGTTGGTGGAATTAGGGTTTCGGATTGTTTTTTAGGGTTTCTCCCTTCCCTGTAAATAAAAGGGCCCTATTGCTCATTAGGGTACGACACATTAGCCGTTTCCGTTAGAAAAGAGGCTTGAGAGGCAAAGAGTGAGAGTTGTAATCCTTGATTGATTCATAGTGAATTCATATCTCCTAAATCCGTGGACATAGGCGGCTAGCCGAACTACGAATATCCTTGTGTTTTTTTGTTCTTATTGCGTTGTTTGATTCTTTGCATATATTGTTGGTTGGATCATCGCGTTATCTCTATCGTTCTTGTTTGGATCAACAAGATCTTATTTGTCGGCATCACTTCCGGCACCCAACAAGTCCATCTATGTTTGATTTGTTATGTGGATTGATTTGTTATATATTGCAAATTGGGTGAGTGGAAAGATGAAGGATCACACTTAAAAATGTTTTCTCTTGAATTTTAACAATTTGTCCCAAACTTCAAGGAATTTTCCAGAAAGCTTAACTTACTCAAATTGAGCATTTCTTGGTTCTGGTCCGTTTATAAGGTAATTAAATCATGAACTTTTACAAATGTTAGAAATGAATTTTGGTTGGCCAAAAGTGGTTTTAAACACAAGATGGCAAAAATATCAAGAAAATCTACTTCTAACCAGTGACTTGTTTGTGCTGCGATTTCTGCCTCCTTCGGAGAAAAAATTTAAAATTCATCCAGTTTGTAAATCTGTCTTAGCTAACTTTGGGCACTGATCTTGCATTTTTGGGACTTAAAATGAATCAACTGAAGTGTGTTGAATCTGGAAAAGTCTAAAAAGATTTGTAAATATGTATTATTTGGGACATGGTCTTGGTGTGAGGTCTTAACCATCAAAAAGTAGACTTAATGTAGTTTATTTCTATATAGGGCTTGTGGCATTTATTATGATTTTCCAAAATTTGAATAGCAGTGCCGAAAATTTTCCGGAATAACTAATTTTGTTTGCAAAAGGCCTAAGTCACAAAAGAGGAATTAATAATTATTACTAATGGTTTTTATGAACTTATTTCACTTATAAAATAATACCCTCGTTTGGTTAAAGGGCTATTTTCATGGGACAATTAGTGTATCAAGATTGTTAGTACCTGAACTATTATAAATGAGATTAATAGTGTAATCTATTTTGTATCACACTGTGTTTGATTGGAGAAATAATAAGAGGGGGATAAGGAATGGGTGTGAGTAAAATAATTCAATCCCACCTAAAACCACCTCCCCCATGGTATTAGAATAATCCCTCATATGGGGTACAAAAGTAGTTGAATGGGATTTAGTCCCCCTCCCTAAATTGCAAATCAAACAAGGGTATACATGGGACTATAATCAAATAGTACAATTCCAAGACCCTAAATCACTAGACAAACATGGCCACGCGTAGTTTGGTTGATGAAGAAATGCTTGGACTTAATCAAATGATGAACTCGTTTTCTTTGATAAATGAAATAAATACTTAACTAACATCACTTTTTCTCAAATAAAATCTTGAAATTAAATTAATCATAATGCTACTAATCTAAAATAAATAATATAATATGGGTAATAAAAGTCGGGGTGTTACAACATGGTATCACGCCTACTAGGGGAGCACGTTGTACACCTATGTCTTAGCTAATTTTGGGCACTGGTCTTTCAATTTTGGACTTAAAATGAATTAATTACGAGTTTTCTACTAAAATGTGTTGAATCTGGCAATCAGAGAAGATATGTAAATCTGTATTATTTGGGATATGGCCTTGTGTCACGAGTTGGTCATTTCAATGGCCAACGTCGTGTGGTCAAGGCCATGGGAGAGCCCGGAGAAGGTCCACGACAGTGTTCAAGAGCATTGACAACATTAGTCCTCCGAGTGCCATGTCATGCCTCAACGTGGGTCAAGGAATGGCCCCAAGTAGCCCAAGAGGTGCCCAAGAGGGTCAAAAGACATGTCATGATGCAAAGAGTGCAAAACGGCATGCCAATAGGCCAAAAAGGCAGCCAACATGCAAAAAATGCAAGGAGACAGGCATATGGGCAGTGTTGGTGCCAAGACAACACTTATGGGCAAGGCAGTGAGGGCCAGCGCGCATGGTAGCCAGACGCGCGCGCATGGTAGCCAGGACGCTCGCGGAGGAGCAGCACAGCGCGCGCGAGGAGGCAGCGCATGGGCGCATGGGCGCAGGGACCCG
>JAUTBS010344979.1:0-10582 GCA_032361285.1 Aequorea victoria | reverse complement strand
GCCAGGTGAGGAGTATCACACACTGCACCAATTAACATGGCCAGGTGAGGAGTATCACACACTGCACCAATTAACATGGCCAGGTGAGGAATATCACACACTGCACCAATTAACATTATGGCAATGGGGTACGGCCAGGTGAGGAGTATCACACACTGCACCTCGCAACCACCATCCCAAGGTCACAACAAGGAAAGAAACACTATGGCGACGGGGTACGGCCAGGTGAGGAGTATCACACACTGCACCTCGGAACCACCATCCCAAGGTCAAACCCAAGACACAACCACGTGAACTTGTCAACAACAAAATCATCCCAACAAGGATCAAACCTAGCCAAACTAAACACACGGTGAACAACCCTACTCAAGACTCAAGGCCATGCATGAGAGATACCGTAACATAAATTAAGACCATATAACATTCATTCCAGCTATAACATGCGCATTTAAACTCATAGATAATATTTAAAGAAGAAACAAACAAGACTTAGTGTAAAAAGAACATTTAACACTTATTCTCAAAAGAGAGCATATTCCAGAATCTTCCACAGAGATCCTAAAATACTTTAAAATTATCAAACTTTACTGAAACTTTATGCCAATTCACAAAGAGCTAAATAAATGTGTTATCTACATTTTTCATGATGGGATAAAATACTGGTTGTACACGGAAGGGGCCCCACCAAATACGACAAGAGATTCTGTCGAAATAGGGACCTATTTAGAAAATTCGGTATATCTCGAAATATACTCAATGAAATTAACTTCTGTAAAAATGGGGTGACACTATACTCATGTATATATCTCTATATATATGGATCATCATAAGGGAATTTTTGTGGAGAGAGATATAAGGGTTCAAAGTGAGCTCTGTTTCTGCCTTGTTGTCACAGAAACTTCTAAATTAGCAAAGGGGTTCAAAAATATATTTTGGGACCTAACCAAAAATCTCACATTCTCAATACACCATAAAGAATCTCTGGTAAAAATATATTTTTAATTAGGGTTCATTTGGTTCACACGAAAATTTGGGAAAAAGCCTAAAAACTATTCTATTTTTATCAATCCTTCACAAACATGAACATTTAACAACCATTCCTATTTTAACTCAACAAAAGCATGTCCAAACACAACATATCATCATAATATGTTCACTACCTAATTAATAATCATTTTATTAATCATTTGTTCTTCATATTTGGTTCATTACAACTTTTCCTAGAACATGAGTTTTTTCTTCTTTTCTTGTTTTCATGAGCTACCTCCATCTTCCTTCATTTTCATCCACCATATTTTATCTTAGAGAGATATGGATATAAGAACATGATATTAGGGAGAGTGATGAAAAGTTTTAGGAGATTCTTACATGTTAGTTCTTTGTTTAAGAAAATGATCATAGCCTCCTTGGTCTCCTCCTTTTTCTTCTTCTTCTTTCTTCTTTTTCTTTCTTTCTTTCTTCTTCTTTTTCTCTTTCTCCCCCTTTTCCTCCTAGGTCTGCCAAAATGGGAAAGGTTAGAGAGAGAGTGGGAGAGTACAGAATGAAATGAAAGAAAGGGTTGGGAAGAGCTAAGTATTTATAGGCACAATTTTACTAATTTTTTAGAATTAATATAATTCTTTAATTAGTCCTTTTCTTACACTATTTGATGACTTCATAAGACTTCAAAGTTTTCTAAAAGGGTACAAGATGACTATCCCAAATAGTTGATGGAAGGTTGATTGGTCATTTCAAAAATGATGAAGATTTGGGGAAGAAAAAATGCATTAATTTTTCTTTGGGTAGTTTTCTATCATAATTTAATTATTTTATGTATTCTTATTTTCTTGAGATATATTTATGTGTATAATTATCTCTCATAATAATTTAGTTAGTGTAAAAGATGAATTAAGAGCCCAAACAAGTCTTACTTTTCATTTAAGCAACTACCACATCAAACTTACCTCCTTATTTTCTATTTTCCAAAAAAATGATTTAATTGTCACATCAAGCTTCCCACATGGGGAATTTTGGCCAAGGGACTATTTGGGCTTAAATATTTATTTTATTTTTCTTATTTTATTAATTAGGGAATTATGTGGGACCCATTGTAGTGAGAGCGGCGGGGTACTGCCAGGTGAGGAGGTCATCCAATGCACCTCGGAACCACCACCCTCATAAGTCCCAGAAAATTATGTGTTAAATTCTTCAGTTTGACACGGTGTACTGAACAACACTATGGCGATGGGTACGGCCAGGTGAGGAGGTCATCCACTGCACCTCGGAACCACCAACAACACTACGATGACGGGGTACGACTAGGTGAGGAGGTCATCCACTGCACCTCGGAACTACAATCCCAAGGTTACAACTAGGAAAGAAAACCCACCCAATCTATTACAAGACTAAACTCAAGTCACAACCATGTGAACTTGTTAACAACACACAAAGTCCGATAAGATTCAAACCTAGCCCAACTAGACACACGGTGAACAACCCTACCCGAGACTCAAGCCATGCATGAGATATGACGTAACATAAATTGAGACTATATAACATTCATTCCATGTATAAACATGCTTTTAATCTCATAAATGATATTTAGAGAAGAAACAAACAAGGCTTAGTGTAAAAAGAACTTTAAACACTTAAATACTCAAACCAGAGCCTAATCCAGAATTTTCCACAGAGGTTCTAAAATATTTTAAAATTACCAAAACTTACTTAAATATTATGAAATATCACATAGAGCTAAATAAAGGTGTTATCTACATTTTGTATGAAGGGATAAAACACTGGTCGTACACGGAAAGTGGCCTAAAAATTAATATAACAGAGGCTGCGAAATAAGGACCTATTTGGAAGAATCGGTATATCTCAAAATCTACTCAATAAAATTAACTTCTGTAAAATGGGGGTGAAACTAGACTCATGTATCTATCTATGGATATGTGGATCATCATAAAGGGATTTATTTGGAGAGAGATATAGTGGTTCAAAGTGAGCTCTGATTCTGCCTCTCTGTCACAGAAGTTTATAAATTGTCAAAAAGGGTTCAAAAATACAGTTTGGAGCCTTACCAAATATCAAACATGCTCAAGACATCTTAAATAAGCTCTGTTATAAACATAGTTGTATTTAGACTTCATTTGGTTCCCACGAAAAATCATGGAATGGCCTAAAAAACTACATTGTTTTGACTCTTTGTTCGCAAAAACAAACATCCAACAATCATTCTCATTTCAACTCATCAAGAGCATGTCCAAACATAACATAACATCATAATATATCCAAAAAAAGATTATTAATCATTTCATATATTATTTGTTCTTCATTTATGGTTAATTTCAAACTTCCCTAGAACATAGATTTTACTCCATTTCTTGTTTCCATGAACCATCTTCATCTTCTTCAATTTTTAGCTATTATCTTTTATCTTAGAGAGGTATGAAGATAAGAATGCATTATTAGAGAAATAAATGAAGAGTTCTAGGAGGTTCTTATATGTTGTTTTTTGATTTAGAAGAATAGGTTTGTTTCCTAGATCCTCTTCTTCCTCTTCTTTCTTCTTCTTTCTCCTTCTTCTTTCTCCTTCTTTCTTCTTCTTCTTCTTCTTTTTCTTTACTTCCTCTTTCCCCTTGGGCTGGACAAAATTGAGGGAGGGAGAAGAGAGAGAGTGGAGAGAAGAGAAAGGTCTTGAAGGCTTGGGAAGTTGGTTCTATTTATAGGCAAGGTGGTGGGACAATTATTCAAGACTTCTAAATTTTCTTATTTTCTTTTAATTCTTTTTAATGGTCTTTCACAAGACTTTCAAGACTTCCATCAATGTGATGTTGGAGTAAAAAATGTTCCAAAGAGGACAAGATGACATGGGAGATTAGAGGTATTGTTGGGAAAAAAAAATTAAAATGATGAGATTAGGGATTTTCTAGAAAAAGGTATTTTTTTGCTACTAATCTTTCTTTGGGTAATTTTCTATCATAATTTAATTATCCTATGTATTCTTACCTTCTTGAGGTATTTTTATGTGTATAATTATCTCCCACAATTAATTAATTAAGATAGAAGAAGAGGAGAAGTGTAGGATTTTGATTGCTTACAAAATAAGCAACCCATCACATCAACATTTTCTCATCTTTTTCATTTATTTTTTAAAAAATTGTCAAATCAAGACTTCCCTCATGGGGAATTTTGGCCAAGGGCTGATTGGGGCTGAAATAGTTATTTTATTTTTCTTCTTTTATTAATTAGGAAATTATGTGGGACCCATTTTGGTGTTTGATTAAAGTTTGGGTATTTTTTTTGGAACTTTTCAAAACTAGTTTATTGAATGAGCTTTAATTTATTTATTTGGGCTCTGAAATTAAATTTGGGTCCATTCATTTAATTTATAAGTCCACGAGCTTGAATTTTTATGTTGAACTTTAATTCAAAATCACATGTTTGGTTTGTGATCTAGGTGACCGAACTTAGTTCTTCAAACTTAACTTAAATTTAATTAAGTTCTAAGTTTAAGTTTCTACTTACTTGATCATTTTTGATGTTGAACCCTTATTTAACACTACTAAGGTTTATGGAGTTTGAATTTTAGGGTTTGAACACTTGTTAAGCTAAGTAAGGTAAAATTATGGCTAGGTTAAAGTTTTATGAAAACTCGGGTCTTTACAATATATTCAGCATTGTGAGAGAAGTCACACCCTACCCATAATCAATGTTTTAAAAGTGGAAGAGATTCTGAGTGACTAAGGTCGAGTTACATATCTGGCATTAAGAATGAAGCCTCACCATGCCCTGAATCAATGTTTTCAAATTGGAAGGGATTCTGAATGACTGAGGTCGAGTTACATATCTGGCATTAGTAACTAAGTCTCATTCTGCCCTGAATCAATGTTTTCAAAGCAGAAGAAATATGAATAACTAAGGCCGAGTTACGTACCTGGCACTGTGAATGAAGTCTCACTATGCCCTAAATCAATATTTTCAAAGGAATGACAGAAATCTAAGCGACTGAGGACGTGTGCTGCTTACGAAGTCTTTCAAACCCAGAATGTGTTGAACGTGGAAAGTACGCCACCGCATTTTGGAACGACTAAGGTTGGGCTTCTATAAGATTTTCACAACAAAGTTGTTCAAACTCGGAATGTGCTGAATGTGACTAGTATACCACCACATCATCGGAGCAACTGAGGTCATATGTTACTTACAAAGACTTTCAAACCCAGGATGTGTTACACGTGAAAAGTATGCCACCACATTCTGGCGCTACTGAGGTCGAGCTTCTAGAGGTTTTCTAAAACTAAAATATGCAGAACATGGCTAGTATGCCGCCACATTATCGAAGTGACTCAAGTCGTAAGACATGACTTGAATGGTAGTGGAACTGGTAACACGTTGAATGGTTGTAGAACCACTATGGCTGTAACAAGGACATTGAATGGAAGTAGAACTACTACGTATTTGAATGGTGGTAGAACCACTTGTCTTTGTCAGCATGACCCTAAATATACATGGGCATGCTTTTAGTGGTTTTCCAAAACCGAAGTGTGGGCACGTAGCTGGTATGCCACAATATTATTAGGGAAACTGAGGTCGTACGCTGGGACTTGAATGACAGTCAAACTGCTAACACTTTGAATGGTGGTATAACAACTAGTCCGTGACCAGGACTTTCAATGATAGTAGAACTGCTCCGTGTTTAAATGGTGGTAGAACCACTCTTCACTGGTACCATGCTACCATAGCGAGAAAGGAAAAAAATATGAAAAAATAAATATGTTGTTGTCTCTAGATGTCTTCATCGGGATCGGACTGTTCGCTAGTCTTTTCATCAGGATCTTTCTCAAGGTCTGGGTCCTTCTCGGCTTGAATCTCCCATCTAGGTTCCTCTTCAGGATCAGAATATTCACTAATTATATACTCCAAAGGTTTTATCAAACACCAAGCTTTCCAAGCACATTGATAATCTTTGAAGAAATACACAATAAAGGCATCACCTACAACCCGCCCAGGAGCGAAAGCCCTCTATCGTCACCCTAGCTGGCATCTGATGCATCTCGAATAGTAGTAAATAAAAGACTCTAGGCCTAGAAGGATCACCATGGTGGGTCCCATCAAATAACTAATCATAAGACTATTGTCAAAGTGCTCAAGGAGCCACTTTATCGCACAGCTGTTGTCGAGCCACTCAAGCCAAGCTGCACGACTACAGCAAGGAATAAAGATGGTCCATCTATCAAAATCCTTAGACATATAATTAGGAATGTCCCGAGGAGAAACAAGTCCTCTATGATTAAGGAGCCATATTTGATTTACAAAAAAAGTTGATAAGAAAGTAATGCAAGAAAGAAAAGCAGGAATGCGAAAGAGTTCAAGAGGTACCTAAAGCAGTAAGAGACTACCACTGAGGTGGTTATCCCTCCCTATCTTCATAGAAACAAAGCCAATGAAGGTTTCAAGAAGTACCACGGGGATCAGATTATGTCCATGAAATAGTTGGTACACCACATTGAGTACCTGTATGTCTAGCCACCCTCGTCAAGGATGCATCAAGAAGGTAGACACAAAGAAGTTAATGAATGCATTGGTCATATAGCACATCTGACAATCATCATGCATCTCATCAAAAGCAAACTTATCAAGCAATCGGTCCATCCTCAGTTTCCCATTAACCACTACATCGCAAACTTCACAGTCTCTAAGACCGTAGAACTTCTGTAAAAGCCTCTAGCCAGAAATCAAGTGATTTGATATCACATAAACATTATCACACGCCATTCCACATAAAAATTGGAATTCGTTAATGGTAGGGCATATTTCTTTATCACCAAAACAAAATATTCTAGCCTCGACATCCTACAAAGTTGCCGAGCCAAGCACCAGTTTCCCACATTTTTCAGACCCGAAACGTGTCTATATTCTCTAGGTTTGTTGTGATTCATCTTCTATATTTTGTTTGAGTCATTGTAAGTCTTGACTTGACATTCATTAAAAAATAGTAAATTAAACAGCAAGAAGTTCATTATTCATAAAAAAGTCCTTAAATAGCAGAATTCGTACAAATATTTTCAAAATAAGTAAAGTAAAGAAAAACTCAAACCAGTGATGACATCTCTTCAAGGCTTCTCTCGTAGTATGCCGCAATGGCGTTGTCTCTTATATCTCCTTGTTATCACCCGTAGAAGACCTAGAAAGTATGATAGTATCACCACTCCTCGGCGATGAGATGGAAGCTCGAGGACAGGATGAAGAAGAAGCCATGGGTCGAGACGGACATACCCCCGGAGAAGAAGTAGGCCGATGAGTTGGTTGGCCTACTGGACGGGAAAAAGCGCTAACATGTGAAAAAAAGAACAAGGAAAGTCATTAGCATTTTGAAAACCAGGGAAATAGTAGCTCGCCTAAAAAAGACCATACCACGTCTCGTATTGCGCTGCAAGAGCAAGGTGCTCTGAATGTCGCCTCTCATCGACAAATGAATATCCTCGAAGAATTGATACCGTCATGGGGCTTTTGGGCCCAGTAGTGAAGAACCTGCAAGTTATAGTATAGATATAAAGAAAGAATGGAAAACTGAAAGTCAATATAAGAACTGTTGAAACAGGCAACTCACCGAGCTAGTCTTAGGGAGAAATGGATGATCCCCATGACTCGAAAGCTCTAAGTCATGACGCCACATGTCTCTGTCCCCGCCCATAAGAACCATATAAAGGGGGATGTTTGGAAATTTCCCATCCCCACCAATCGTACATGTCATGACAGTCCCCTCGGGAAGAGGAATATGGACCCCGATCGATGGACCCGCGAAATCAGGCTAAAGAGGAGAAGTTGTCACAACCACTCTACTAAGTATGCTTTACTTGCTCAGAATGGTGTGGAACAACTCATCTGTTTCAAAATTAACTAAAATCTATGTCAATTAAAAACTCAGAGGCATACTCACTCCCATATTTTACTCTAACTACTTAATTAATACTTTCATCATTGTAAACTTACTTCACAATAACACACGGGATACACAATCCAAAAAATATACAAAGCCACAACTCATCTCTATATTGTCTCTTCCTGAAAACCTCATATAGGTTTCTTAATCATAATACAGGAAGAACTTGTTCTTCCAACATCAACTGAATAATAGTGGACTGACCATCTACCTTGAAATAAGATATGGAAGCACAAAAGGTTGCAGGGGAGTGGACTTAGCATTATAATGAAAATTATACCAAAACAATAGTAGAAAACCATATATAATGTTTTTATAAGTTTTCTCAACAAGGTTCTCAAGTACGGAGTTCAAAACATCATTACCTGCCATAGAGGCTTTCATCTCAAAACATATTGAGTAAATTTTCAAACATAACACCCAACAGTATATATAATAAGCTTTAAGAGCTAAAAGCTCATGTTTTAGGAAAACTCCACAACAGTTATTTCATAATGGTCTTTATAAAAAAAAATTGCACATGCATCTCATGCAGAGGGTTTTGTTTTATTTTCACGATAGGAATCTCTAGCCAAACTTTTAATGTTTCATAAATGACTTTGCGATCTTTCAACACACGTCTCTCTATGGCCCAATATTTAAAGCTTTAAAAGATATCTCATCAACTCACGGTTTTTTAGCGCAAATTATAAATGTTTTAATAGCATATTATACATGTTAACTAAAGGGTAACCCTAGAGGCGTGGAGAATAGGGTCTTCAAAAAATACTTTGGTTTTAAACACTAATTAAAACAATTATAAACTAGAAACCTATAGATGCTTATAGAAGTAAGAGATTGCGGATAGAGTTTGAGAACAACACCAAGATTTATAGTGGGTTGGCTATCCCAGCCTACGTCCACTTCTCAAGTACATCTTGAGAATTTGTCCACTATGACAAAGCACTTACGAGAGTGCTCTAAACTTTTTACAGATCCACACAGTTGCGTTTCGAAACTTTCACCGCTTCTAGAACTTGTGATCTGTTACAGAAGATGATCCAAGCTACGTTCCAAAGCTCAGAGGCTTCTAGTACGTGGGATCTTCCCCTTTATGTGCTATACCACACACAAAGATCAGTAACAGGTGACTCACCTGTACTTTATAGAATTGTTGTAGTCTTTTTTTATATTAGAACATAAAATAGAAAATACTCTCTCAGAAGAGCAGATAGTACAGTAAGCTCATAGGAAAATAATAGCCAAATATAACAGAGTATGAACATATAAGCTGATATGGGTTTCCTTCGGATTTTTGTGAAACTTCTCACGAACTGATGTAATGTGATTGATGTCTTGTTGATGATCTTTATATCAGACTGAGAGTGAGAGAATGAGAATGAGACTGATGTAATCTTTGTTGTATGTTCTCTGTTATATCGAGTTCTGAATATCTTCGTTGAACAATTGCTCTTTAAATAGCCTTTGAGAAAATAGTCGTTGTTTCTTTTGAAATCATGATTTGATCTTCTTTAAATCACGCTGATCTGATTTCATTCGATTTTTTTTGATCTGCAATCTGAATTTTGATCTTCATATAGCTGTTGCATTTCAAAAACCATTTTGAAATAACGTTGTGTCCAACTGTATCAACTCTCTGAAATCACGTAACTGAATATTCCTTGATTTGTTCCATGAATCTTGGTGATCTGATATGAAATGTTTATGGGATCATTTCTATGATTAAAAATGATCTCCATCAAGCCATTTGATACGAAAACAAATCTTGAAATCATGCTGAAAGTCAAACAGATCTCCGCGGGATTCGCGTACTCAAAGTGAGTTGTGTCGACTTAGGTTCCTTAAATCATGGAGTTGTGTCGACTCATGTAGAGCTTGTATCGACTCATGTTGCTTAAACTTTGGGAAGTTCCATTGTGTGTCGACTCATGCTGAGATTGTGTCGACTCATGTGAGGATCTTTGCTTTGTGTCGATTCATGTGCCAGTTGTGTCGACTCAAATTGATTCAGCCTTTACTTTTGTTTCAAGCCTTTAGTTGTGTTGACTTGTGTTGATGGTGTCGACTCATCACTGCCTTTGGCGTTAGAATCCTTCATTCTGTGTCGACTCAAGTTCAATGTGTGTCGACTCAAAAGGTTGATGCCTCTGTTTCTTTGATAGGTGTTCACTTGTGTCGACTCAAATAATACTTATGTCGACTCAGGTTGTTTTGTGTCGACTGAAATAAAGCATTGTGTCGACTCAGGCATGCTGCAGATGGAACTCCAGGGAGTGAAGTATTTTGGGTTGACTCACATATGCTTTGTGTCGACTCATGTCCGTCTGACTGACCAAAGTAACAAGGAATGCCTCTGTTGTCTCGACTCAAAAGATCTTTGTGTCAACTCAAAAAGACTGAAAGCTTCCGAATTGATTTGCATTGATTGTGAGCTTTAGGCCTTGTTTGGGAACAACTTTAATGACTCTTGAAATATCTTAACAGCTCATTAACATATATGATCAACCCCAATCACGGGTGTTAACCTTTCATAGATATTTAAATGTGTTGACCCAAGGGTTATTCAATCATATCATAATCTTTAATTTTGACTTATAACAACAATTGATTTGATGACTACTAATGATTGTTTTGTGCAATAAGTTAATTTTCAGGATTTAA
>JAUTBS010344869.1:0-10584 GCA_032361285.1 Aequorea victoria | reverse complement strand
TTTATTTTTGGAAATATCAAAATTCTCATTTATAAGAAAACTAAAATTCTCATTTCCCATAAACAAAAAATGAGAATTTTGGTCTTCTTATAAATGAGAATTTTTATATTTTCAAAAATAAAAATAAAAAATTTGTGAAAAATGAGAATTTTGGTCTACGAAAAAATATGAACATTTTTAATGATTTAGTACTTTTGAAATTGTCCTTAATGGTACACAACTCTTCAAAATGGGACCTCTCGGTAAATTTTTTTTTTTTAAAATTAAATTTATTAAAAAATACTTTTTAAGCACGAACAATTTGCTAGTTATTGACCTTTGACGAGTGTGCTAACATGCATTAAACAAGCTTGAGAGGTTAAAAATTATATATTATATAATTATAAATTAATAATTCGGTACAATTTCAACCGTACACCGTTCTTGAATTCTATACTAATATTTTTTTTTATATTTCAGGGTGTTCACGTCAGGTAACGTGCCCACCTTAACTAATCTTTGAAGAATCAATCTCACTGTTCACTAGGGCGTCAATTGTTGATTTTTTATATAAAATTAATGTAAAACATTTCATATTATTTTATTAATAATATTTGAATTATCTTAACCCATTTATATTTGTATTTGTGAAAAATATTTTTTTATTATTTAAATTAAAATATATTGTACACAGTAAGAATTCTGGTAAGTAGAGCTTAACTTACTTACAGAAGATCAAAAATTTAGTTCTTATACAATTATTTTAATTCACAGCCTAAATAGGGTTGACATCCTATCGGTATAGCTGCGAACACAATTTCAGTGGTTTATCTTAATCATAGGAATTTATTCGATAATTCAAGGGAGACTGTATTTAGTACACCAGGAATGTATTGAACCGGACCAAATGTGAAATTAAAGTTCATATACTGACATGATTGAATTTATACAATTTCACGGTTTACTCGAGAGTTTATAGATTTTTAATCCCGAGAAATATTGAATGCTGACGTGTTTTAATATTTTATTATTTTGAATTACTTACGGGCGAGATTCAATCTTATTGTTTCAATAAACCCTGTAGTTTGGGTAATAAATATTAAAATATGGTTGATATTATATTTCGGAGGAATCCGTATCCAGAATAATTCTGAATTGTAATAACCCTTTGATAAATTTATAAGTTTTGTTACTATCAGTAAATCTGATCAGTGAATTATTAATTTAATCTGGTAGTGTATCAAATAAGTTGAATTTGATAATCAAGTATTGTAAATATTAGTGAAATTAAATTGTGAGTAATTAAATTTTACTAAACGAGTATTGGAAACTTAACATGGAGAATCATATTATTTGCTATATAACTCGGCAAATAAGGACTCTTATTGTAATCGATCTGAGATAATTAAATTGGAATGCAATTGTAATTATTTAGTTGAATTAATCACAATTAAAAGAATTAGAAATATATCACGGGGTGCTGATATGTAATTTCTTAATTCTTTTGAAAGGTAATTTAATTATTATCCTTGGGTCCCCGGTGTAGTTCATAATCCCAGATCAGGTCCTCTTTTCACTTGACCTAATCTATAAATATGAGACTTATTGTGATTTTAGGTCACAACAAGAATAACTCATTTTTGTAGAAGGATAGGATTTGAGAGATCAAAAAAGAGTGGAGAGGTAGTGGCTAGTTTTGGTGACCACTCACTAGGTCTCTACTGATCGGGCAATCGGATCATACACCGAAAGACTCAAGGTTGCTGTACTGATTTAAACCTACCAGAATTATAAGGTAATTTTTAAAACTCTGGATAATTTAATTAATTAATTTGTATTAATTATCTAATCTAAGATCCGTAGGTAATTTTCGCAAGAATCCAACACGGACATCTCAAGCAAGTAATACAAACTTTGCGAGACCACCGACTCTTCGCAAAGTTGAAGAAATGTGAGTTCTAGCTAGAGAAAGTTTCATTCTTGGGGCACATCCTCGAAAAGGGAGGAATTGTTGTGGACCCTCAAAAGATTGAAGTAGTGGTGAACTGGCCGACGCCAACAACGGTTTCAGATGTGCACAGTTTCTTAGGCCTTGCAGGTTACTATCGATGCTTTATACAGGACTTCTATAAGACTGATGTACCCATGATCGAGCTGATACAAAAAGACGAACCTTTTGTATGGGATGAAAAATGGGAGAAGAGCTTTCAGGAGTTAAAACGATTGCTTACTACTGCACCTATCCTCATACTACTGAATAGTACAGATGGCTTCGCCATCTACAGTGATGCGTCCAAGCAAGGATTAGGGTGTGTGCTTATGCATCATGGAAAGGTCATTACTTACGCCTCACGCCAGTTGAAAATTTATGAGAAGAACTACCCGTCACCCGACCTGGAACTGGTAGCAGTGATATTCGGCTTAAAGATTTGACAACATTACCTATACGGTATCTTGTACAAGATCTATACAGAGCACAAGAGCTTAAAATACATCTATACATAAAGGGATCTTAACTTGCAAAAATGGCGATGGCTAGAGCTTATGAAGGATTATGACATCAGCATACAATATCACCCGGGGAAGGCAAATATAGTAGCAGATGCACTAAGTCAAAAAAATACTGGGGTCGTTGAACCATGTCCTTACCCAGCAGTTCCACTTATGGGAGAGATGGAAGAACTAGAGTTGGAGGTTGTATAGGAGCCAAATTTCTTATGTGCCGCTATCGTGATCCAGTCGACTATCGCATATGAGATCAAGCGTCGACAGTTAGAAGACCCCAAGTTACGAACAATCTACGACCGAGTCAAAGCAACACCAGATCCAGACTTTTCAATCGTTGGTGATGTGCTAAAATTTAGAAAACAAATTTGCGTACCAAACATTTCCGAAGTAAAGGAACTGATTTTAGAGGAAGGCCACGCATCCAAATTTAACGTACATCCTGGTGTTGTAAATATGTGTCAAAATCTGCGCAGTGTATACTGGTGGATAGGTATGAAGGGGGCATCGCTCTCTATGTCAACAAATTCCTGTAGTGCCAGCAAATCAAGGTAGAACGATAAAAACCAGCAAGACTACTTCAGTCTTTATTGATTGTCGAATGAAAGTACGAGCATTTGACAATGGACTTTGTAGTTGGTCTACCCCCTACACGCAAATGCAACAACTCGGTTTGGGTGATCGTGGACAGACTTATGAAGGTAGCTCACTTCCTACCAATGAGGAATACTTTTACGATGGATCGTTTAGCACGACTCTACATTCAAGAAATTGTACGACTTCATGGTATCCCAGTCACAATAGTGTCTGATAGAGATACACGCTTTGTCTCACACTTTTAGAGAACTTTCCAGAAATTCATGGGGACCAGCCTCAAGTACAGTACCGCCTTTCACCCGCTGACGGATGTTCAATCTGAATGCACCATACAGACGATGAAAGACATGTTTCGTGCTTGTGCACTAGATTTCCATGGCAGCTAGGAAGATCACTTATCGCTGATTGAGTTCACCTATAACAACAATTACCAAGCGAGTATTGGTATGACACCGTTCAAGGCCCTTTATGGACGATTGTGTAGAACGCCTCTCAACTGGAGAGAAATGACAGATGAACCTGTCACTGGACCGGATCTTGTGCAAGAAGCAGTAAAGAAAGTGCGACTAATTTGAGAACGGTTGAAGACTGCGCAAAATTGACAAAAGAGCTCCGCAGACTTAAAGTGGTGAAAACTGGAGTTCAATGAAGGTGACATGGTGTTCTTGAAGATGTCACCTATGAAGGGAGTAATACAATTTGGCAAAAAATGGAAGCTCAGCCCTCGCTATGTAGGCCCATTCAAAATCTTAGAGCTTGCGGGATCAGTAGCCTATCGATTGGTTCTTACTCTAGAGTTTCACATGTCCACGATGTGTGTCATATTTCGATGTTGCGACATTACATAACAGATTCGTCTCATGTCCTAGCCCCACCATCAGTCTAGATTAGTCCTGATTTATGCTATGAGGAGAGACCTGTGGGGATTCTTGATCGCCAACAGAAATGGCTTTGCAACAAGGTCATACCACTAGTTAGAGTCTGGTGGGAGAATCACGCAGGCAACAAAGAAACTTTGGAAAAAGATGAATTCCTTACTCTTACGTCTATAATGCGAAACAAGTTTGGAGGACCAAACTTTCCAAGGTGGGTAGAATTGTGAGACCCAAAAAAAAATATATACATATATATATGTATATAAATAAATAAAATGAGTAAAGTTAATTAAAGTTTAATTTTAAGATTAATAAAATATATTAGTCAATTGAGTTGTAAATAAAAATAATATAATTAAGAGAGATACGAATTTAATGCAAGAAGGAGATATGAATGTTTGCGACCAAACACACTCAAAAGGGTGGTTTTAGCAAAAGTTGGGTGGTCCTTCTGTGGCGTTAGTTAGTCTTAGGAGTGCCAATAAACATTCCCCATAATCCCATTTCAGAATATTCATAGTCATTTTAGAATTTTTCCATATGTTTTAAACCTTTGATATCCTCGTTATTCCCCATTAACTTCAATATAAAGTAGTTACACCCTTTATTTTCCCATTAACTTCCCCATCATATTAAAAAGGAGTTATACCCTTTATTCTCCATTATTCCCCACTAACCATGACTTTTCTTTTTCCTCTATTAGTTGCTTATAAATAGACAGTGAATCCACCATTGTTGAGCACAAAACTCAAGACTCCCGAAAATCTTTGTATCTCTTTTCCATTGTGGTCTCTCTCTCGTTTCTCCCTTTGGTTTCATTGTTGTTCCCCTTTTCAAACTTATTTTTCTTAGAGAAATCTCTAGTTTCAGAGAAAGTGTAGCCTTTCCAATATCACCCAATATCCTAAGATTCAATTGTTTTTACAAATCAAGTTATGAATAAAAGGCAAAGGCAAAGGCAAAGGCAAAAGAGATTTTTGAAACCTAAAGATCAAGTCTTAATCAAAGTGAGTTTTGATATTTGTTTTATGCTATCTTTTATTTACGTATTCAAATTATGTTTTAAGAAGTCGTAAAGGTTTTTTTTTTATATGAAAAATACTTAAGTCGTGTTCCATAAACCGTAAGGCGGCTAGGGCCGTGAAATAAACCGCAAGGTGGCTAGGGCCATAAAGTACAGATAAGTTTTTTTTTTTTACTTAAATTTTTTTACTGAAAATATTTTTCCGTAATATGTTGAAATAAACATAGTGATAATTTAGATATCTTAATCTCACACTAGTTTTGCTAATATAAGTTGTTACATGTTTCAGATGATTCAGACATGCCATGAGAAGTTATTACTTCAAGACAGTTTATTTGCACTTTTTTATTTTTAAGTTGAACTCTAAGTTTGTCAAACCCCGCCCCGAGCACCGGGCACGGAACCTGAGGATGGATACTCAACCCATTATTCTTAACATCATTCACAACCTTTGAGCATATTTTTTTTTCTTTTAACACAACATCAGGACATCATTCTTGGGCCCAACATAACATACAAAATTTTATACAAGAGGACTCACAGCCTCATCAACAACATCTCATTAGTTACATTCCAAAATGAGAAAAACAAAATGTGTTCCCAAGACTCAACTTTCCTACTACATTCCCTAAAGCCTAAGACCACAGTGGACAGTACCAGACATCGCCTTGACTTCAACACCTGTCAAAAATATCAATCTGTGTTGGGGTGAGCTATAATCCACGTGCTCACCAATCACAAGAAAAAGTATTATAAATGGCACAATGAAAAAAAATATTTCATCACTTTCAAAGCAAGTTAACTTTTCAGCATACATACTTTTATCGTAAAAGGTTTTAAGTTGTCAACTTTTCACAAAACCACCTCATAAAGAGGGTTTTCCAAGATCTGATCCAATTTCGATCTATCGTTACTCTTTATTTTCATTTCGCCATTTCTCTTACAAAAGTATTGTTCATCCTCTTTCCATTCATTGTCTTTTCAAAGAACATATTTTATTTTATCATCATTCACCTCTCAGTGGAGGAATTCTCATAACCATAATATCATCACCTCTCAGTGGAGGATTTTCAACAACCACCTCTCAACAGAGGATATTCAATATCATTTCCATTCATTCACTTAGTAGTAATTATTATGTCTTTTCATCTCACACATCCACTTAGTAATGGTAACATATTTGTCCATTTATCACTCATATTATCTCATAAAAGCCTTGGGTTGTATTAACCTCCCAATCAGGAGTTGTTGTCGTACTGTGCTCCCGAATATCCCGCCTACTCAGTGGACAAGGTTAAGGAGTATTCGCCGATTCCACTTAACAATGCTCAGTGGTAGAGTTAATAGAATAATATGATATATACCCACGAACGATTGTGCGGTATACCCATCACATGAAATATGCCCACAAACGGTTGTGCGACATACCCAAATATATATATATATATAATAACATGGCGTATACTCACAAACGGTTGTGCGGTATACCCTTCACATGACACTCACCATGACTATCAAGGCTATCGTGATACACATATCATATCCATTAATCATTTATCCAAACTTTCATTTAAGTTCTTCATTATTTGTTCATATATCATCTCGTAAAACCTTCATAACCTTCATACGTTAGTTCTTCCTCTTTTCACACTAATTAACTCATCTTTCAATGTAATCTATGTCATCATAGTTCTCCTATTCTAGTCTATGTTCATCATTCTTTCATAAAACATTAAGTTCAGATTCCAAAACAAGTTCATGAAACAGTTCATAAAACACAAGTTCGCAAGCGTAGATTTCATTCACAAGTTAAACCACCATTCATCAAAGTATAAGGAATTTAACCATTCACACATTCATAATAACAAGCTAATGATAAGAATACCCACCTCGAAAACAAGTGCTCCTCCTCGAGCCACGCCCTCCGATTCACTCTGGAACTCCGGTTCCTAACACATAATTCAGATAGAAGCTTAATACTCGAACTAAAGCGAGACATGAATGCTTGTGTGGGTATGCAAGTGGGGTATATTAATTCTTATTTATATCCTTCTTGACCATTCTTAGTACCCTCATAATCCCCAATTTCCCTCATTTAGGCATAAGTACTTAGGTTTGGCTCAAAGCTTCCTTAAACCTTCTTTCTCTGTTTTCCCAAATTCTGCAACAGAGGAGTAAAATACATTACAAATACCAAACCCCACTGGAAAATTATGAACATTTACAGAGAGATATATTAAGATGTTATATACATTGTGTATGAAGGAACCGAGATCTGGTTGTGAACAGAAATTTGTCCAAAAATTACCACAACAGGATCTATCGAAAACAAGGTATGTTTGGTAGAACCCAAAATATCTCAATATATACTCAATGAAATTCACTGTTGTAAAACAATTGTGAAACTAGACTGATAGACCTTTCTCTGGATATGTGAATTATCTCAAGGGGAGTTTTATAGAGCAAGATACAAAGGTTCAAAGTAGACTCTGTTTCTGACTCTCTGTCACAGAAATTTCAAAAATAGCAAAGGGGTTTAAAAATACATTTTTGGGTCCAACAAAAAATTACACACTCTCAAGACATCCCAAATAACCTTTCTTATAAAAATATTGTTATTTAGACTTCATTTGATTCCCACGAAAATATGGTAAGTGCTTAAAAACTACTTTGTTTTTATGATTTCTTCACAAAATCTTTCAACTAACAACTTCTCCCATTTTAACCTATCTAAGGCATGTCCAAACATATCTCAACAACATAATATACTCATAAAGGGGTTCTTTATAATTTTTTACATTATTTATACTTCATCTTAGGTCCTTACAAAACTTCCCTAGAATAAGGTTTTCAACATCACATTCTTGATTCTATGTCCTATCTTCATTCTTGTCCATTTTTGTCCATCATTCTTTTATCTTATAGAGGTATAAAGATATGAAGATGATGATAGAAAATAAGAGCTTAGAAGGTCTCTTACTTGGTTTGTCCTTGGTCTATGAAGGATGAACTTTATTTCTTATTCTTATTCTGCTCCTTTTTCTTCTTTCTTCTTTTCCTTCTTCTTCTTTCTTCTTCTTCTTCTTTTTCTTCTTCTTCTCCTTTCTTGGTCTGGTCCAGTCGAGATTCTAGTGAGGGAAAGGAGAGAAGAAAATTTTGAAAGGCTTGGGATAAGTGGCCTTTTTATAGGCAAGGTGGTGGGGTCATTTCCATGATTTTATTTTTCTTTTTAATTCCATTAAATGGTCCATCAAATGTCCATCAATTTGATGACTTCTTTTGGCTACTAAATCTTCCAACATGGTACAAGATGACATGGGAGATTGGGGCCTTGTTTGGGAAAAAGAAATTAAAATGATGATTGATGAGATTTCTAGCAAAAGTCTCCCAAAAGTCAACTTTAGTTACTATTCATCCCATGATTGGTTTTCTTTCTAACTTCATCATTCTCTGTATTCTTTTTCTTCTGAGGTATATTTATGTGTATAAATATCTCCCACAATTAATTAATTAAGATAGAAGAAGAGTTGGAGTGTTAATTTTAAGTTGCTTCTAATTTAAGCAAAGTGTCACATCATCCTTCTTTCATTTCTTTCTTTATTTAATTTCAAGACTTATGTCCCATAACAACTTCTCACATGGGTGGGAGAGAGCTGGCCGGCCATAAGGGCTATTTGGTTCTGAATTTATTTTGTTCTTTTTCTATTTTTATAATTTAAAAATTCACATGGGTCCCTTTTTGGTCTTTGTTTAAAAATTTTAACCTTTTTGTAATTTTTCTAAGACTTCAATTCTTGTTCATCCAATTCAATTCAATCCCAACTAAATCTTGGGCTCCCGGACTTCTAGTACCTTGTTTGGATTCAACAATCCATTTTCCTTGGCCTTAAGACCTTGTTTTCCATTCAATAATCCATTTTTCTCTCATCATTCTCCCATGTGTTGGCAATATTTATTGAAAAATTTTAAGTCTTGAATGAGGTAGGAAAACAATTCTTTTAAGCTACCATCTTTTCCATGTATTTTTCTTTTTTTTTCTTTTTCTTTTTCCACTAAAGTTGTCGCATCACCCCACTCTCTTCCATGGGGCAGCCGGCCATGCCTCTTGCAGGGCTTCTAGAAACCTCTTTTTTTATTATTTTATTAATTCCATAATTCTAGAAATATATGTGGGCCCCATTTTGATGTTTTGATTAAAATTGGGCTTTTTATGAAATTTTCAAAACTACTTCAAGGAGTGGGCCCTAATTTAAATATTTGGGCCATAACATTTAATTTGGATCTATTGATTTAATTCATGAGTCTATGAATTTGAATTTTCATGTTGAACTTTAATCCAAAATCTTATGTTTGGGTTGTGATCCAAGAAGACTAACATTGTTCTTCAAACTTAACCTTAAAATCTCTTAGGTTTTTTTAATTCGTAACCATGACTACTTAACTTCTTTAGGGTTTAGAGAGCTTACATTCTAGGGTTAGAACTTCTTGTCAACAAATTAAGGTAATCTTACACCCTTATTCTACATTTAGTGCTTAATGACAATGTTGTGGAAAGTGAGGCATCACACATTATGTCTGTATCGTATCAATATATTTATTTGGTAATGTACCAAGATATCTCATACTTAGACCGTTGTCTGTATTATATATACTTCTCATAATTCTTTTCATTTTACTTTTCACAACATATTTTATAACACTTTTCATAATACATTTTATAACACTTTTTATTTGGTTTTATTTCATAACACTATTCTGAATACATTTCAATTAGTTCTCATGATACATTTCTTTGGGTTTCATAACACCCATTTTATTTTGGTTTTTTAATACATTTTCTTTGATTTTATAACACTTTTCGCAATACAATACCTTAATACTCTCCATCATACTTTTCAAGATGTTTTGGGTAAGATCCATTTCTTAACATTTTCATTCAATTTTATAGGAAAATGTTTGGTAAGAAACTCCTTCTTAACATTTTTCATTTATGTTTATAGGAAAATATTTTGGTAAAAAACATTTTTTATTTAATTTTATAGGAACACATTGTGGTAAGAAACTCGTTCTATTTAATTTTATAAGAAAACATTTTGGTAAAAAATACTTTTTATTTAATTTTTATAGGAACACATTGTGGTAAGAAACTCTTTCTATTTAATTTTATAGGAAAATATTTTGGGAAGAAACACTTTATTTAATTTTATAGGAAAACATTGTGGTAAGAAACTGTCACGCTCTAATTTGGGAATGGTGACCGGCCATGGATTGTGGGCCTTAGCTTAACAAGCCAAGTAAGCCTTAACAAGATTAAGCTACTCTATGCTTAATTAATGATTCAATTTCATGCATTTAATATGTAATATCCCATTTATTAGCAATTAGGTCAACAACTCATAATTCCACAATGATGTCAAAGGCATCAATAATCCATATGTCATAATGTCATCAATAATATAGAGTATGCGAAAGCAAAGACAATAACTAATATGATGTCCTAGAGGTCATGAACTCGGATCACTCAACCGCAGTCCATCAGCTAGAACACAACTCACTGGATACCTGAAAATGTTATGGGACAACGTCAGTATAAACTGGTGAATA
>JAUTBS010344758.1:0-10585 GCA_032361285.1 Aequorea victoria | reverse complement strand
GATTTGACATAAGTCTTGAATTTTGAATTAAAGAAAGAAAGGAGAAAATGGTGATGTGATGTTTGCTTAGTTTATAAATCAACTAAATGTAAGACTCCAACTTATCTTCTACTTTAACTAATTAATTGTGTGAGGTATTTATACACATAAATATATCTCAGAAGAAAAAGAATACAAAAAATAAGGGAGTTAAGAAAGGAAACCAGTTAAGGAAGGAATAGTAATTAAGGCTGACTTTTGGGAGACTTTTGCTAGAGATCTCATCAATTATTATTTTAATGTCTTTTTCCCAAACAAGGTCCCCAACCTCCCATGTCATCTTGTACGAATGTGGGAAGATTTTTGAGCCAAAGTTGATCATCAAATTGAATGACACTTGAGGGGACTAATTAGAGAATTAATTTAAATGAAAAGTCTTGGAAAATTCACACAACTTTGCCTATAAATAGACCACTTATTCCAAACCTTTAAAACCATTATTTCTCCTCTCCACCCTCTCTTCTCTGCCTCCCATACTCGGCCAAACCAGAAAGGAGTAAGGGAGAAAAAGAAAAAGAAGAAGAAGAAGGAAACGGGGAAGAACAAAGGAGCTAAGACCATCTTCTAAGACCAGGAACCTACAAGTAAGAGACCTTCTAAAACTCTTATCTCTCATCTAATAACACTTTCTCATCCTAGATCCTCTCTAAGATAAAGGAAACATGGATGAAAATGGATGATAATGAATAAAGGACATAGAACCAAGAAGGTGTTATTGAAAACCATGTTCTAGGAAAGTTTTAAAAGAACATAAGATGAAACATAAATAATGTAGAAAGATGATTAAAAACATTTTATGAGTATATTATGTTGTTGAGATATGTTTGGATATGCCTTGGGTGGGTTAAAATGGGAGAAGTTGTTGGATGTTTGTGGTTGTGAAGAATGAACCAAAACAGAGTAGTTTTTAGGCCAATCCTTGAATTTTCGTGGGAACCAAATGAACTCAAAATAAAAATCTATTTATAAAAGAGGTTCTTTAGGGTGTTTTGAGTGTGTGAGTTTTCGTTGGACCCAAAAATATATTTCATAATTTTTCAGTAAGGTTTGGTATTTTTAAAATATTTTACACCTTTGTGGCAGAATCTGGGAAAATAGAGATAAAATATTTAAGGAAGTTTTGAGCCAAGCCTAAGTACTTAAGCCTGAGTGAGGGACATTGGCGATTGTGAGGGTACTAATAATGATAAAAAAAGATATAAATAAGAATTAAAATACCCCACCTGCATACCCACATCAACATTCATGTCTCGCTTTAGTTCGCGTAATTAAGTTTCTACCCGATCTATGTGCTAGGAACCGGAGTTCCGGAGTAAATCGGAGGGCGTGGCTCGAGGATGAGCACTTGTTTCTAAGGTGGGTGTTCTTATCATTAGCTTGGTATTATGGGTGTGTGAATGGTTAAATTCCTTATGATTTGATGAATGGTGGTTTAACTTGTGAATGAAATCTATACTTGCGAACTTGTGTTATATGAACTATCTTATGAACTTATGTTTTGAAATGGAAGTTAGATATATTATGAAAATAAACGGTGATCTTACTTGCGAAAGGAAGTTATGTTACGAACATGTGTTTTATGAAATGACTTGTGAACCTATGATTTGTTTTGAAACATGAGCCCAATACCTTTGTGAAATGACCCTTAGGAATATAGTATGATATAAGAACTATTGTTAAACGAGAAACGTTTGGATAAAAGGAAGAAAATCATATACCTATATGAAACTACTCTATGGAACATAAAATCAATGGATTTATAAAGAAATGTGAAGTGTAAGAACAACGATTGAGATTAAGGAAAAATGATTAATAGATGTTCGGGACTACATCTCGTAATCCGTGCACGGAGCGGGTGTATGTCAATATGGTATATGATTAATGGATGTTCGGAACTACATCTCGCGGTCCGTGAATGGAGCGAGTGTATGTCATTATAAATAATCTAAAGAAAACTTCGGATAAGTAATTAATGGATATGATATGTGTCTCACGACAGCTTTGATAATACATGGTGAGTGCCATGAGACTAGATCCTGGGGTCCGTGCATGGAGCGGGTGTATGTCATAATAAATATTAAGTTATTAGTTATGGGTCTATGCCTTGTTGTGATAAATGATGATTGGGAATGCTCGAGCTCTGTCCACTGAGTAAGCCGAGGCATTCTCAGCTCTACCACTGAGCATTGTTAAGTGAAACTGGCAAATTATTCTTAGCCCTGTCCACTGAGTAAGTGGGATATTCGGGGGTTCAGTACTGCAACAACTCTTAGTTGGAAGGTTAATACAACCTAAGGCTTTTATGAGATAATATGAATGATAAATGCATAAGTATGTTACCACTACTAAGTGGATGTGTGAAATGAAAAGACGTAATTATCACTACTAAGTGAGTGAACAGAAATGATAATGGAAATCCTCTGTTGAGAGGTGGTTGTTTGAAATCCTCCACTGAGAGGTGATGATATTATAATTATGGAAATTCCTCTACTGAGAGGTGAATGATGACAAAATGAAAGATTGTCTGTTAAAAGATAATGAATGGAAAGACGACGAACAACGCTCTTGTAAGAAAAACAACGAAATGAAGATGGAAAGTAAAGAAAGGTTGAAAATGGATTAGAACTTGGAAAACCCTCTTTTACGAGGTAATTTGTGAAAAGTTGACAACTTGGAATGCTTTATGATAAAGTATATGCTTTGTGAAATGTTATCCTGTTTTAAAGTAATGAACTATTTTCTTTCATTATGCCATTTATAATACTCTTGCTTGTGATTCGTGAGCACATGGATTACAGCTCACCCCCACACAGATTAATGTTTTTGGCAGATGTTGAAGTCAAGGCGAGGTCTGGTACCGTCCGGTGTGGTCTTAGGCTTTAAGGAAGGTAGTAAGGAAATCGAGTCTTGGAAACACATTTTGTTTTTCTCATTTTGGAATGTAATTAATGAAATGATGTTGATGAGGCTGTGAGCCCTTTTATGTAAATTATTGGATGTTATGATGGTCCCAAGGATGAAGTCCTTATGTTATGCTAAAAGAAAAAAAATTATGCCCAAAATGTTGTGTATGTTGTTAAGTATGATGGGTTGAGTATCCATCCTCAGGTTCCGATCCTGGTGCTCGGGGCGGGGCTTGACACATTGGGTACTACGCTCGACGGCTTACTGGACTTATTCAAATGTTTCCCCAACTTGGCTGGATCTGCGTTGGTCCCGACCAACTTTAGGTTGAGTCATACGTATTCCCGAAGGAATTAACTGACTTGTTTTTGTCCATAGACAAATGTTTGCACATCTTCCAATGGGATTTTTGGGTATTTCAATTAATTCTATCTTGGGTTACGTAATCGACGTTTCTTGAGAATGATGGGGCTTTCCTTCAGTCTGCCCAAATTAGGTTACACATTGGGTCATGTGCTCGATGGCTTACTAGACTTATCCGAATGTTTTCCCAACTTGGCTGGATCTGCGTTTGTCCTGACCAACTTTAGATTGAGTCGTATGTATTCCCGAGAAAATTAACTGACTTGTTTTTGTCCCTAGATTAATGCTTTTACGTTTATCTAGGAGATTTTTGTTACCTTATGACTTAATTTAGTTTTGTCCCTAGACAAATATTTTTGCATTTTTCTAGGGAATTGTTGTTAATATACCCGTGGGTTACGTAGCAAAATTTCCCAAGATGGGCAAGCTTTCTTTCGCCTTGCCTGAATCAGGTTATGCTTCGCACTCCCGCTTAGGATGTATAAGCTACACGGCTCTGGGTCATCCTAAATTGCGTTCCACGCTTCCAAAGTTAGATAGGGGTGCTCTTACCTGACCAACTTAGGTTATAATGGCCATTTCCCGATGGGGATTTGCTAGCTTTGTCCCTAGATAAATGTTTTTGTGTTTTTCTAGGGAATCTTTATTATTAGGGTTTTGTCCCTAGATTAAAGTTTTCATATTTTTTTAAGGATTTGTTGACTTTATATTTTTTTTTGTCCCTAGACAAATGTTTGCACATTTTTTTAGGAATTTTTTTTAATTTTATTCATTAGGTAAGTACTTTCATACTTTCTTAAATTTATTGAATTTTGCTATTTTTGACCGACTTAGGCTGCATTTTCATGCTTTTCGAGATAGAATTTTCCATTTTAGGTCACTAGAATAAGCGTTTACACGCTTCTTTAGTTTTATTGAGTTTTTGCTTTTGGCCCGACTTAGGACGCATTTCAAAGCTTCCTAAGAGGGAATTTTCTCTTTTAGGCACTAAGTAAACGTTTGCACGCTTTCTTAAGTTTTATTGGGTATTTTGCTTTTGGTCCGACTTAGGTCGCTTTTCAAGGCTTCCTAAGACAGAATTTTTCTCTTTTAGGCACTAAGTAAGCATTTTCATACTTTCTTTGGTTTATTGGATTTTTTTTTTCTCAAATTAATCTGCTCTTCCTGCTACTTAACATGATGGATTTTATTTTTTTAGTCAGATTATGCACTCTCTTTTTTTCTTTAGCTTTTCTTATTTCAGCCTATATTATCTGACAATTTTTTTTTTGTGTTTTTCTTCTTTTTTGGAGATTGGCGATTATTTACATGGATTCAGAGGCTTTTCCCGGATCCTCGAGTGGTACCAGGTTCTCCCCCTAGAGAGTCGGGTGCTCGTTGACAGATCCGGGTTTAACTGTTCATCCCCCTCCTCACGAGTACACATAATGATATAGTACTCCTGACTGCGTTGGTGGAGAGCTGGTGGGGTACCACCAACATCTTTCACTTCTCGACGTTTGAGGCTACCTTAACCCCACTGGATTTTTCTATGATCATGGGAATTGGGGTAGGGGTGATCTGATTTCCCTGGACCCCACTTTCGGCTTATACCCCGAGGCACTTACCTACTAGATGGGCGACGTCCCGCGTATGGCCGATCGGGGGCATATCTGGTATGCCTGGCTCATGGAGAGATACATGGAGTTCGAGTGCACCGAGCCTCGCCACTTTGAGTGGGTCGCTTGGTCATTCTTGCTCTATCTGATCGGTGCATGCCTGTTTATGAATAGGAACAACACCATTCATTTGTACTTCCTGGGAGACATGCATAAATTTGACCGGATATCGTCCTTCGACTGGGAAGGAGCAGCGCTGGCGACACTATACACCTATCTGCGGTCAGCCTGTCAGACCAAGGAGGTATCTATGATCGGGTACTGTCGGATTTTCGAGATGATTCCCATCGCACTCTTTTGTCCATTCAATTCATTCATACTTTATCACTTATTTAACTTGGCATAACTTATTATGTTTATTTGTATTATCTTTTTTGTGTGTTTTTTCTATTTTATTTATAGTTGTGGGCCTACAAGTTTCTGGGTTTATCACACCCAGAAAACACCCACTCAGGTCCCTAGGTCATCCCGAGGGTAGCTCGGTGGGATCAGAGCACGCGAGGGAGGAAGGAGGATGGGAAGGACCTAAATACCTACCATCTCTGCCTCGATCGCCTGTCCCCTACACAGGTATGTTCTATTTTAATTTTACACATGTTTTGATTTTATTTTTATGATTTCTCTTGTATGTAACCTGTGCTGAGTTTATCTTTCAGGTGAACTGGCGAGTATGGGAGGGTGTGGAGGCCAGGGTTGGCGAGGACTTTATGAGGAGCCTCCAGGCTCACCAAACGAGGATCCTGCTGGAGGGGCCATTCCGTCGGGAGTGGTTCTTGGGCGAGTAGGTAGCCCGCCAGACGCTGGGATTGGACCACTTTCGGGTCCCCCAACTGCATCCACTTAGCATGAGGTCGACGCACACCATATCACCCGAGGATGTCAACGAGGCATTGTACGGCTTCATGGCTGGGGATTTCCTAGCCGAGGGGGAGTACACAACCTTTGCACCCGACCATCTAATGCGTCCGATGGGCGTCCATCTTGCAGGGGTGCAAGCTGGACAACCTTTGACGTCTCAGGTTCCTCCGGTGGTGGGTGATCGGCCTCCTCCTGCTGCTATTGGTGGTGGTGCCACTACCCGAGTTGCCCGTGTTGCTGCTGGTGGTGCCACGACTTCTTAGGCCGCTCCTACCGTGGGTCAAGCAGCTCCTATCTTCCCTTCTCTGCCTTAGGTTGTGGATATGTTTAGGTTTGGGTATCCTTGTCCCATTCTATTCCCACTCCTGCAGCATCGGAGCTACGCCTTAGTAGCGGGGATGACCAGGTACTTCATCTTTTCCCTTATTCATGTATTTTCTTCTTTTAGCCATGTATGTTAGTCCGTCTAACATTTGTCTTTTATTAGCCTATTTCAGGTTCCTCCGGCTTGCCGCACTTATATCAGGGATTGCCTCACTACCATTACGGGTCTTATGATCTTGGTGAGGCAACATGTTCAGATGCTCATGGAGGCGCGCCTGGACCCTTAATCCTCAGGATCCCTTTCCTCACCCACACCCGGTGAGTGTTCTTCTTTATTTATTCATTCGTAGGCCTTCTTTTCTTTTCTTTTCTTTTCTTTTCTTTTCTTTTCTTTTTTTTTTTCTTTTTCTTTATATTTCTGCATATGTACATATTCTGACTGTACTTATTCTTTCCTTCTCTTTCTTTCCCTTTTTCGCAGCCTCATTCCTCCAGCCGTACTTTTGTTCATGGGACATCCTCGTCCTCCCTTGCCGCTACTTCAGCTGATGTCGGTCCATCTGCAACTTCCCAGGGATCTGCCCTGTGGACTAGGGATCGGGAGCGTCAGGCTGACAGCGACGAGGATATCGATTCGAAGAATGCCACTACCTCTGCATCCTCCCTCCCGGAGTCTTCGCGTCACACTCGTCGCCGGAATGATTACGATATCCTTTCTTTATTTATATTTGGATGTAGGCCCGAGATACACTTTTTCCTTTTTTTTGCATATGCATTTTATTTATTTATGGGATAGGCCTTCGTGCCTAGTTGGATTACTTTATTTATCATTTTTATTTTTTTGGTTTCTTTTCCTTTTCTTTCTTGTGTATGGATATATATTTTTTATTTATATATATGGATGGATTGCCCTCTATTTACATGGATTGTTAAACACATGGGTTCACTATATACAGGGATTATGTATGTACAGATTTACGTACAGAGATGGTAATTTACATATATGCAGGGTGCTATTTATAGGATATTTATATACAGGAATATTTATAGGAAACCATGTACAGGGGTCTATTTACATGGATAAAGAATCTATTTACACAATTACGTATTTGTTTTTTATATTTATATACCAGATTATTTATTTACGAGGGTACGAAGAATTAATAAAGAAAATATCTACAGAGAGATTATTTACAAAGGTTTATATACAAGGATTACATATATACAGGGGTATATATATTTTTTTTTTCTTTTTTTTATTTACTGTGCTTGCTCTTTTTTGGGATTTTGTTAGACATTTTTCTTATGTACGAATACTCATTCGTGGATGCTAGGAGATAGCAGGGCATAAACCTAAGCGGTCACGCTAACACCCGTAGATATTAAGTGCCAGGGAGAACAAAACTGTTTTCTTTACAACAGAGGTGGTGCAGCGCCATGTAGGATGACATGGCGCACGCCATGTGATGTGGCGCTCACTATGCTGAGGTGTGTGATGTGGCGCGGCACCATGTGATGATTAATTTTAGGGCCAGGTTCTGATTCCCCAAATTTTCTATAAAATGAGGTACAGCCTTCCTTTAAACAATCATCCCTGATTTGGCAACATGACTTCTTCCACCTAAAATTCTCTCTCTTGCTGGACCGATGAATTTACCCAAATCAAGCAAACTAATTTCATAAATTTTTGTCTGAACGCTCTCTTCCATCTGAGATCAGTGAGGATGGACTGAAATTTCCTGAATGCATCCACTCAGTTGTGGGATCCGGTGGCTCATACTTTGAGGCTTGAAGATGAGGAGTTCTGCCCGACCATCGAAGAGTTCAAAGCTATCCTGCATCTTTTTCCCCGAGCAGATATCTTCATTCCTTCATTATCGGTGAGTCCAAAGAAACTCCTGCAGAATTTATGCGGTTTGAGCGGTAGTGAAGCTTCTCTCGTTCTACATGGTGGGGTTCTTGACACATCCTGCCTGGTGAGTCGTTTTCGTCCTGTCGGCTCTCTTTCTGATTTCACTCTACAGTCTTTACGTCGTTATGCCTTGTGCATCTATTTTCTGGCCTAATTTCTTCTTTCCCCAGGAGATGATGATATCAGCACATCCTCAGTACAAGTAGTCTACAAGATAAAAGAGAGGAAGAACTTTATACCACTGGTCCGGGCTGAGACACTGATTGGTTTGGACGTTGTGCTGTCTGGTGCCTCTTTTGCTTTTGCGGGTAGTCCCCTACTTCTCCAAGTATCTAACTCAGAAGCTTTCCATTTTTACACATTTCTCTTAATTTTTCTGCTTAGGCTCTCCTTGTAATGCCCCAAAAGTTCGGTTCGTTAAGAGACATATATATAATATTTAGGGTTATTCTAATGACAACCACACAACAAAATGTAATATTTGTCATAGATAATAACGATTGTATTTTCACCCATCGCACAACCTGTTTAGTTATTACATTCCGATAGCAAAAAGATATCAGAACTTAAACTTTCCCCAAGTACAGCTCCTGCTTGATCAAGTGAGCCACAGCTCGACGTACTCTTCTGCGGTCTCTTCGATTGTATTTTTCTCTTCATGACCTGACATGAAATTCCATGAGCTGCAAAGCCCGGAAAGAATCTCCCGTACCTAACATTTCTAACACTTAATTACATACAACATAATATAATGGAATATAATATGCGACAATAATGTAAATCCTGATTCACGACCGGGACTCCTTTACGCCGAAAGGATCCGAAAAAACTTAACTACCCAAACTTGAACACTTACCCACTTATCACACACTGCACCAATTTAACACTATGGAAATGGGGTACGGCCTGGTGAGGAGGTCATCCACTGCACCTCGGAACCACCATCCCAAGGTCACAACAAGGAAAGGAAACCCACCCAATCTATCACAAGACCAAACTCAAGTCACAACCATGTAAACTTGTTAACAACACACAAAGTCTGACAAGATTCAAACCTAACCCAACTAGACACACGGTAAACAACCCTACCCGAGACTCGAGCCATGCATGAGAGATGCCATAACATAAATCGAGACTATATATCATTCATTCCAGATATAAACATGTAATTAAACTCATGGGTGATATTTAAAGAAGAGACAAACAAGACGTAGTATAAAAGAACATTTAAACACTTAAATCCTCAAAACAGAGCATATTCTAGAATCTTCCACAGTGGTTATAAACTACCTTAAAAATAGAAAACCTTACTTAAATATTCTCAAAATCTACAGAGAGCTAACTAAAGGTGTTATCTACATTTTCCATGAAGAAACCAAACACTGGTTGTACACGAAAAATGGTCTAAAAAATACTACAACCAAATCTGTTGAAATAAGGACCTGTTTGGTAGAATTAACATAACTCAAAATGTACTTATTGAACTCAAATTCTATAAAAAGGGGGTGAACCGAGACTCATGTATCTATCTCTGTATATGTGGATCATTATAAGGGTATGTTTGTGAAGAGAGATATAAGGGTTCAAAGTGAGCTCTGATTCTTCCTCTCTGTCACAGAAGTTTATAAATTGTCAAAGGGGTTCAAAAATATATTTTGGGGCCTAACCAAAAATCAAACATGCTCAAGACATCCTAAATAACCTCTGGTATAAATATCGTTTTATTTAGACATCATTTGGTTCACACAAAAATTAGGAAAAAGACCTAAAAATTATTCTGTTCTTCTCTGTTTTACACAAACATGAACATTCATCAACATCTCCTATTCTTACACAACTAAGGCATGTTCAAACACATCATAACAACATCATACAAACATAAGAAGGTTCATAACTAGTTTCTACATTAAATGTTCTTAATTTATGATTCTTTTAAAAGTTCCATAGAACAAGGTTCTAAACTATACATTCATGGTTTCAAGTCCTTTGTTCATCTTTCTTCATTTTTGTCCACTAACTTTTATCTTATAGAGGAATGGATTTAAGAACATGATATTAGAAAAGAAATGAGATGTTCATGAATATCCTTACATGGTTGGTCTTTGATTAAAGGTATTATGTCTTAGCTTTGATCTTTCCTATTTTTCCTTCCTTCTTCTTCTCCTTTCTTATTCTCCTCATTCTTTCTTCTTCTTTTTTTCTCCTTCTCCTTTCTTGGTGGCTGACAAAATTGGGAGAGGGGTTTAGATAGAGAGTGGAGAATTGGAGAAATGAAAAAAAGGTTGGGAAGAGAAGTGGTATTTATAGGTAGAAATTCTTAATTTTTGGAATTAAATTAAATCATTTAATTAGTCATTCCAAGCACTATTTTGGTGACCTCATAAGACTTCTCAAGTCTTTCTAATGGTACAAATAGGACGTGCCAATAGTTGATGGGAATTGAGGGCTCATGATGAGAAAATGGAAAAAAAAAATACATTAATTTTTTTTTGGGTAGTTTTCTCCCGTAATTTAATTAATCTATGTA
>JAUTBS010344647.1:0-10586 GCA_032361285.1 Aequorea victoria | reverse complement strand
CCGGGCAATCTAAGTTCTTCTTTCAGGGAGACGTGAGGTTACCTACCCTTCATATAAATCGAACGTTGACGAAGAGTTGTGAAAGCCTTTTGGCTTGTGTGGTGGCCACCAAGGCACCTGAGATGAAGTTGAATGAGCTTCCTATTATTGAGGAATTCTCAGATGTCTTCCCCGAGGACCTACCTGGTATTCTTCCTCATCGTGAGATCGAGTTCTCAATAGATCTTCTCCCTGGTAATACGTCCATCTCTAAGGCACCGTACAGGATGGCACCCATGGTGCTAAGAGAATTGTAGGTTCATTTGCAAGAGCTGTTGGACAAGGGTTTCATTAGACCTAGTATTTTACCGTGGAGAGCTCTAGTGTTGTTTGTGAAGAAGAAGGATGGTTCGATGCGACTGTGTATCGACTACAGGGAGTTGAATAAGGTGACCATTAAGAATTGGTACCCTTTGCCGCGTATAGATGATTTATTTGATCAGTTGCAAGGAGCGAAGGTGTTTTCCAAGATTGACTTGCGATCTGGTTATTAGCAACTGAAAGTGAGGGAGATGGATATTCCGAAGATAACTTTCAGGACTTGTTACGACCACTATGAGTTCTTAGTCATGTCTTTTGGTTTGACTAATGCTCTAGCGGATTTCATGGATTTGATGAATATGATTTTCAAACCCCAGCTGGATCATTTTTTGGTGGTATTCATCGATGATATCCTGATCTATTCTAAAAATAAGGAGGAGCATGAGGAGCATCTAAGGGAGGTTTTTGCAAACTCTCAGGGAGAAGAAGTTGTATGCCAAGTTCAGCAAGTGTGAGTTCTGGCTAGATAGTGTATCTTTCCTTGGCGATGTGGTCAGTAAGGATGGAGTCTCTGTGGACAGCAGCAAGATTGAGGCAATTGTTGATTGGCCGCAATCGACATCAGTGACTGAGATACGTAGTTTCTTGGGACTGGCGGTCTACTATCGACGGTTTGTGGAAGTGTTTTCTTGCATTGGTCTACCGCTTACCAACCTTACACGGAAAGGGGTAAAGTATAAATGGACGGAGAAATGTGAGCATAATTTTTAGGAGCTCAAGCAAAGGTTGACTTCGGCACCAGTTCTTTTTCTGCCAACGGAGGGCGGAAACTTTATGATATACAGTGATGCATCTCACCAAGGGTTAGGTTATGTTCTGATGTAACATGATACGGTGATAGCTTATGCTTCACTCCAGTTGAAGGTTCATGAGAAGAATTATGCCACACATGATATGGAGTTGGCAGCTATTATCTTTGCACTAAAGATATGATGACACTATTTATATGAGGAATCTTATGAGATCTACACTGATCATAAAAGTCTGAAATATATTTTTACTCAAAATGAGCTCAATCTGAGGCAAAGGCAATGGCTTGAATTATCGAAGGACTATGTTGTCGAGATACTTTATCATCCGGGTAAAACGAACGTGGTAGCCGATGCCTTGAGTAGAAAGTGATCGGGGGTTAGCTCGGTGTCATTGACAGCTCAACCTCATCTAGTGGAAGATTTGAGGAGGATGGGAGTGGAATTTGTGCAATGTGGAGGAACTGCTTTGTGTAGTCAGTTGACAGTTAAACCGACATTGTTGGAGAGAATCCGTGTGGCTCAACGGGATGATCTTCAATGCAAGGGCATTGTGTAAGAGTTGCACAAGGGCGAAGGTAAAGATTTCAGTATAAGCGATGAGGGGATTCTTAAATTCAGGAATCGGGTGTGCATACCTGCCAACGAAGAGCTAAGGAAGGACATTTTAACCGAAGCTCACAGTTCTGGGTACAACATTCATCCGGGAGGAACCAAGATGTATAGAGATCTTCGGGAACACTTTTGGTGGAATGGGATGAAGAGAGATATAGGAGAATCTATGGCGCAGTGTCTTACTTGTCAGCAAGTGACAACCGAGCATCAAAGACCAGCGGAAAAGGTTCAACCATTACCACTACCCGAGTGAAAGTGGGAGAATATCACGATGGATTTTGTATCTGGGTTGCCTCATACACGTGGTGGGCATGACACAGTTTGGGTAATAGTGGACCGACTTACGAAGTCAGTTCACTTCATTGCCATCAAGATGACTTATTCTTAGGATCGTCTGGCATAGTTGCATGTGAGAGAGATTATACGGCTTCATGGTTCGCCTATCTTTATTATTTTGAATCGTGATCCACATTTCGTCTCTAAGTTTTGGGGTGCCTTGCAGTCAGCTATGGGTACTCAGTTGGATTTTAGTTCAGCCTACCACCCGCAAATCGATAGACAATATGAGAGGACAATTCAGACTTTGGAAGACATGATGAGGGCTTGTGCAATGGAATAGAAAGATAATTAGGACGATCAGTTACCATTGATGGAGTTCTCGTATAATAACAGTTTTTACTCGAGTTTGGGGGTAGCACCGTATGGAGCCTTGTATGGGCGGAAGTGTAGATCCCCTTTATTTTGGTATGAAGTTGGCGAAAGATAGCTTCTTGGACGTGATCTTGTGGAGGACGCGACTCAAAAGATTTCCACCATTCGGAATAAGCTTTTAGTAGCTTAGAGTTGACAAAAAAGTTATGATGATTCACACATTGGTTGAGTCGACCCACGTGACGTAGAACAAGACTCCGTTGCCAGTGAGTCAACCCACGTGGGGTGTGAGTCGACTCATGAGACCAGCCTTGCTTTGAGTTGACTCACCCAATTTTGGGTCAACTAATGACCTGCCTAAGTCAACTGAATGATGAGCAACCTCGGCTCACTTGGCCTTTGGGTCGACTCAGTGCCTCTTTGAGTCGACTCACAGTGCGTCCCATGCCTTTGGGTTGACTCATTATTCTATTGGGTCGACTCACAGTGCCCTTTTGACCTTGGGTCGACACACCAGCATCTTGGGTCGACTCAAGTGTGCCTCTTATCAACTGATGTATCGACCCTCCAGCTTTGGGTCGACTCACGGCTAGTTTGAGTCGACCCACTTGTACCTGCCTATGCCATGACCTGCCTTGGGTCGACACACAAGCTTGGCTCATCAACCCTTAACCTCTGGTTGGTCTTGTGTCGACTCACGAGGCCTGTGAGTTGACTCATAGTAACCTGTGTGCTATGTGCCGAGACCCCCTTGCCCTTGAGTCGACACACAGCCCTTCTGTGTCGACTCACATGTTGCCTATAACACATTTGGGTCGACTCAGTGACCACTTGGGACCCATCTATCGAAAAATAATTCTGAAATTAAATCCAATTTTTAAGGTTCTGTTTGGGTAAGATTTTAATAATAATTAAGCTAATTAATGATTAATTTGACACCAGAAATAAGGATTAAAACTTATAAAAATGGGGAAGGATCCGTTTGGTTGCCTAATTCAATTATTAGCTTATATATTAGTTATGGTTTATGCATTGCATCATCAGGGTGACGTGGATTTCTTCCTTTGTTAGTTCATTTCATTATTTCATCAGATATCAGGTGAGTGAATTTGTATGCTACATACTTTTAATAAAAACTCCCGTATTCCCCAACTGCTTTAGCTAAAAAAATTATATATGTATGCTTTCAAATTTTTTTATGCACTATATTAACTTTCTCTTACAAGAATCATGGTAAAAATGTTTAAAGGATATAAAATATTTTTTCTTATCTATTATGGTGCGATCATGAGATTATTTTGGGATCATTTGGAAGTCCTGGGAAAATCCCTCTACGGAGGTGACTCTGGCCGCTAGGGAAAAGACCCGGTTTGAATCACGTGGTGACCCTAGTTGCCCAACAGTTTAAGGGACAGTCTGGGGCTTCTGGTGACTTGAGCTGGAATTGTCTGGGGAAAAGACCAAAGCGCCATCCTGAGGTGACTCCTGTTCAATGTTGTATCCAACGGGTCAAAGCTGTCATGAGTTTATGATGTTGGCATTGGTTACTCTTTTATGCCCTGAATGTTGTTGATGTGGCCGTTCATGGTTTCCCACCATGTTGTTTCGATCATATCGCTATACCATTATTATAGACATTATTATGTCTTGTTGGCATATCTTTATATGCGTTGTTTTTGCTGTGGACACCTCTGATATCCAGTGTGAGTTTTATGTTGGTGACTTGTCTAGATATCGAGATCACGAGAAAAATATATTTATTTTTGATAAAGAGAGAGTGTTTGGTTGTGTGTACGCCCTATTTATGTATATTGCTTATGCCTTGTCTTGATTATGTTCCAATTAAAAGCATATTTTAAATTCCTTGTTTTAGAACTGTACATTATTATGCATACTTTCATTCACCAACATTAGCTGACATTGTACTCAATAATTTCAGGTAACCAGTGATGAGACTAGATGATGGACTCGAATGCAGCATGGGATCCAGGACACGACCTCTAGGAACATGCATTTATTTATTTTTGGCTTCCGTATTTAATAATTTAAACATTCGACATTGTCAAGATTTTATTTGACTCACATTTATGATTATGGATTTTAATTGCTTAAATCCCTAGAAATTGAATATTAATTAGCATATAGTTACCTAATTGTATGTTTAGGCTTTCTTGGTTCACTGGGCCAAGTCCCATGATCCATGGCCGGTCACCTCTCCCAAATTGGAGTGTGACAAAAATAACGCCCACTTTTGGAAAAACAACTCGAGATGGTTACTCGCAACAACTTGACACATTCCGACAATATAATACCTTTTTAGAAAAATAACTTTTCACGCTCACAACCAACACATGCTCATAATCTCTCTTTAAAGAGAAATAACTTCCAGAAACTCTTCCATAAGCATAATGAGTAAATCACTTTAGAAAACATGTCAAAAACATATGATCCATAGAGTTTATTCAAAACCCTGTAAAATATTTTTATAGTACACATGATATTATGATATTGCTAGTCACTCTCACCTGATTATAGACCAAAGCGAAGATTACATCTTCAATCCCGAGGTGCTGCACCACCTTCCGTGGCCACCCCTTTCTATGCCTAGATTATGTAACATGCCAAAGAATAAGTATCAACTCATTTGTCATGTATGTATACATATGAGAATGACTTATGTTGTTTAGATGAACCTAAGATGACCTAACTCCTTAGGTTTGGAACTTTTTTCCTTCATGGATTCTCATGATTCAACTTGTAAAACTCGATAATTTAACAAATCTTATTAAATTAAAATCATTAAAACTAAATAATTAAAATAATTAATTAAATAAAATTTAATTAAAGTAATAAAAGATTTTGAAACTTTTAAAATAATAAATGATAAATTAATTGTGTTAATAATAAAATAAGGAAAGATGAGACAATAATGGGAAATAAAATAAAGAAGAAATTGGCTGTGCATATGAGATGGCAGCTGGGAGTTTTAAATTTTGGAAGGATAGAATCCAAGGGAGAGAATCGTGGGTGTGATCCCTAATTATCATATGACAATCCTTTATAAACAGGATTCTCTCTCCCTCAATCCTCATCACCATTCCTGATATCTCTCTGCAAACCTCCTTCTCTATCAACTGCTCTTCCTCTCCCAGCGCCGCTGCCACAGCACCATCGTGAACCACAACCGACGAAACCCAGCAGTTTCCCTTGTCGTCGACGTCGCCACCCACCATCGGTGTCATCGTCATCATCCTTGTCTTCTTCTTATATCTAGTTCATTTTCCTACATCCTCTATTTTAGTTTTTAAATGCAAGGATGTATAGATACACATATATAAACACCACCATGTAAATAAGTAATTAATCCTCCAATTAATTCAATCTTTAAATGGCTACAAACATACATAGACGTAGAGATATATTACATTCACAAATATGTAAAAGAAATAGAGATACAGATATATATTGATATATATATTATAATTGATACATATATATATATGATATTATAACCAGTGTATGTATACGTAATATCTATGTATAAAAATATATTGAATGTATATACGTTTATGTATATAGGTTTATGTATACAAATCTCTCGTGAATATGATAAAATGAATATGAAAAAATAAACAATAAAGAAAGAAAGAGAAAAGACCCTGGAATCAGAGATTTCAGCTATTAAAATCTTTGGTTCGAAACTTTGTGTCGACTCACCTGTGGGTTGAGTCGACTCACATGCCGTAGAAGCTGAGTTCGTTGCCAGTGGGTCAACTCACGTGGATGTGGGTCGACTTATGATGCTAAGGCCTTGGTTGTTTCTTAGGCTTTGGTTTAGGTTGACTCACAAGTCCTTTGAGTCGACTCATGATCACTGCTAGACCTTCTTGGGTCAACTCATGGATCCCTTGAGTCGACTCATGCTTCACATGTGGGACTTGGGTCGACTCACTCCTTCTGTGAGTCGACTCATTCCTATTTTGGTCGACTGAAAGAGGAGCTGTCTTAGCTAACTATGCTTTGGGTTGACTCAGAGTCACCTGTCCCGTGACTTCCTGCCTTGGGTCGACACACAACATTCGATGTGTCGACTCATGAACACATGTTGGGCTTGGGTCGACTCACGAGCCCTTTGAGTCGACTCACAGCTGCCTGTTAAGTGAGTTAACGAGACCTGTTGCATTTGAGTCGACACATGGCCTTGCTATGTCAACTCATGGTCGCTGATCGATGTCGTTTGTGTGATAAAAAATAATATTTATTTAATTTGATTAAAATAGCTACTCCGTAAAATGGTAGTTAAGACCGAGTATCGTTCCACAGGGACAATAAGGCTAAGCTATTTATTTTCTAATTAATTCTAAGATTAATTCAAAAACAAGAAATAAAAATGGGTGAATTGTTCATTAAACTAAAGAAAGCAATTTAAAGTGAATTAAATTTGATTAAAAGATATCTAGGGTATACGAATCCATCATAACTTAATAATTACAGGTTTTGAAATAATTTTAGACAATTTCACACAGATCATTCAAAATATCATTATGACTACTAGCCCTAATGATGCATCAAGAAGATTCAAAGGAATGGTAATCGGAATAGAATATCTAGATTAGCACGAGTTGTCCATAATCGAGTCATGGCACAACGTGTCTTCTCCAAACATATTCTATCACAACACACATTCATTGAGATAAAGAAAACATTGCATCACGCATCATTATTCTAATCACAAAAAAAGGATAATGATCTACATATAGAAAAACGTTTATAAACCATATTTGATCGTAAGAATAAAATAAAACCAAAAGCGTCATACAACGAATGATCCGATAGAAAAACAATCCAAAACTAAAGCAAAAACTATATTACATAAGCTAGGGTTTCATCGAAACCCTAGACGAAGGACCTAGCCGCTCATCGACGAGACGAACGATGTTGATCCGGATAGATGAGCCATCTTGATCTTCTCCTTCCTTTCGTTCTTGAACCCTAGCCGCTTCGTAGTGTTTGTCCCTAGTTTTGCCAACCCTAAGAACTGATAAAGTCTTGCTTTTTATACCACCTTCCAAAAACCTCACGAAAATATCAAATTTAGAAACTGAAGTCGCCGCAGAGCGTCTGGACGTTTTTGTAAGCGTCCGGACATTTTCGTCCACCGCTCGAGCGCTGTTTTTTAGCATCCGGACATTTTTATCTCGAGGCTATTCCTTGTTTATTCCTTGTTTGAGCATCCGGACGTGATGGATTGTGTCCGGACGTTTCTTGCCAATTTGCCCTTTTTTTCTCTTTTTGCACTATTCCTTGCTCTTAACCCAATTTTGTCATTATTCTGTTGTACCTATTGCTGCATGAAAATACAACTAACGCACATATTATATTAACAATTCAAGGACATAGAATGTACGTTAGACGACTTAAAAATGCTCTTTTAAGCTCAGATCAATCGCCCATGACTACGTTGGGTCGACTCACAGACCCTTTGGGTTGACTCAAATATCTAAAAATCCTTAAAAACCATCCTGTTTTAATCCTGTCGTTAAAGCTCTATTTGGACATCAGTTTAATGATAAATTAAATTAATTAATGACTAAATTAATACCAGAAACAAGCTTTAAAAACTTATAATTGGGGGAAGGGTTCGTTTGATTGTTAATTTGGTTTATTTAACATTAATTGTGGATTATGATCTATGCATTGAATAAATCAGAGTGACGTGGATCCCTACATTGCTATTGTATATTTTGCTTGTATTAGATATCAGGTGAGTGGATTGTTATGCTATGTATCTTTCAATAAAATTTCCGTACCCCAAATTATTTTAGAAAAGAAATATATATGTTCCAAATTCTTTTATGATGATACTGTTATTGCTTTCTCTTATGAAAATCATGGTACAAATGTTTTTATCTATTATGGTGCGATCATGTGACTTTTTAAGGAACCATGAAGAAAGTCCAGGGGACAGGCCTCTACGGAGGTGACTCTGGCCAACTAGGGAATAGACCCGACCCGGAGACTTGGGTGACCCTAGTTGCTCAACAATTTAAGAGACAATTTGTGGCCTCCAGTGACCTGAACTGAAATCGTCTAGGAAAAGACCCAGGCACCATCCTGAGGTGACTCTATGTTCAATATTAGATCCAACGGACCAAACTTGCCCTGAGTTTTATTATTATTGGCATTAGTTACTTATTTGCCCAGGTGGATCCTATGGTTGTTGGTTGTTTTCCGCACATATTTGATGATCATATCGTTATACCATTATTGGTATTGTGATGCCCTAATTATATTGTTGGCCTTTTTATGCGCAATTTTTATTGTTGACATATTTATGTCCTCAGATTGTTGTGGACACCTCTAATGTCCAGTTTGAGATATATGTTGGTGACTCATCTTGATATCGAGATCACGAGGAAAAAATATGAATATTTTGATAAAGAATAATGATGGGTTGTGTTATCACCATTTTTTTCATATACCGTGTATCTCATACCATGATTATGTTGAAGTACAAACTATTTGAATCCTCTATTTTAGAACTATATATTATTATGCATGCTTCCATTCACCAGCTTTAGCTGACGTTGTAATTAAACATTTCAGGTAACCAGTGAAGAAGCTCATTGATGGACTCTGTAGTTTCATGAGATCTAAGAATAAGACCTTTTAGGACATGCATTCGCTTCCGCATTAAATAATTATTATCATGAATCATTGAAATAACAAATATTGTTGAGATATTATGGGCTGTTTGTCCCACTTAATTTATTATGAATTTTAATTGGTTAAATCCCATGCATTTTAGTATTTTTTAGCCTATTGTTAGCTAATCGTATGTTTAGACTTTCTTAGTTCGATGGGTCAAGGCCCATGATCCATGGCCGGTCACCTTTCCCGAATTGGGGTGTGACACAACTTCTTGCCTCCTTAGTTTAAAGGATCACTTGACTTTGATTATTATAAAACCACTCTCATAAGTTCTAAATATCCATTAGAGTTGTTAAGAACTCAAATTCTTAAGTCTAAGTACTTGCTCCCACTTAAACACATTTTTACTCAATGTTTCCCAAATTCCAAATTTTGTAACCCTTCTTATAAATTCAAAATAAAATATAAATGTCAATGTAATTTATTATTACTATTTTTTTGAACTATATTAGGCTTTTAGACAACTTTTTCAAGCCAATCCTATCTTCGAACTCTCACTGAAAGTAAGTCTAACCTATTTTACTACAAACAATGTTCAAATTCGTTTCTGTTTGGCAGAATCCCAACTACTTAAATTTTGTCAATCTAATTTGTGTGAAATAAATTTTATATGAAACTATAATCACAACCCTAGATTTTAGTAGGTGGATCAACCCGAGACGATTTTTCTATATTCAATTAAAAATATCCAAAGTGGCCTCTAGATTTTTCTCTTTGAACCTAAATTTTCAATAATTGTTTTAGGATATCAATTCTTATTCCTAAATCCAAGAAAAATTCATACATATTCCATACATATCAATATAACTCCATAAAACCCAAATTGTTATTCCTCTAAGGTTTTAGCCTACTTACATGTTCTTAGTTTATGAAAACAAAAAACATAATTTTAAAAACCTTCCATGGTTTAGGTTCTTTCATCATCCTAAGTGATTTCCATCATCTTCTTTCTTGATTTAAGGTTTATGAACATGGTGTGTAGATGATTTTCAAGCTAGTAGAAGAGGTTATGAAATATGAAGTTAGGTTCATAAGTTACTAACCTTGAAAGTCTTCAATGGAGGGAGGTTCTTTCTTCCTTCATTCTTTCCTCTTTCTTCTTCTTCTTCTATCTCTCTCCCTCTCTCTCCACCAAATTTTATTAGGGGGGAAGTGGGAGACTTTCCCCTTTATATAAGCAAAGATATTGGTGCTAAATTATATTTTGTCCCTCATTTAGTTGGATTTCAACTTCTAGTTAGGGACTTAGTTTACTTAGTTTGATTTCATTCCAACCAAAACTTGGGCTAAGTACGACTATGCCATGTTTGGTTGCCATAAAACTATTTCTACAAACCTAATGCCATGTTTGGTTTATTAAAGGAACATTTGACCTAAATTGAAGGAAACCTTTTGACTTTTCCTTTCTTACATGTCTTTCATGTCTTCTTCTTTTTTTTTTTTTAATTTCAAGAGACAAAGGTCACATCATCACCCCTATCCTAGGGGTGGCCAAAATTT
>JAUTBS010344536.1:0-10587 GCA_032361285.1 Aequorea victoria | reverse complement strand
CATTATTGATCGTAAGAATCAAAAATCCAAAAACGTTATACAATCAATGATCCGACAGAAATATCATCCAAAACTAAATAAAAACTATATTACATAAGTTGGGGTTTCATCGAAACCCTAGATAAAGAACCTAGCCGCTCATCGACGAGAAGGACGATGTTGATTCGGATAGGTGCGCCATCTTGATCTTCTCCTTCGTTCTCGTTATTGAACTCTAGCCGTCGTCTGTCTCTCGCTCCTGGTTCGTCCCCTTCTTTTATGATCTCCTTTTCTTTTTATCCTCCCTTCAAAAATCACACGGAGCACTTATTTCGAAATTTGTTTTATCGCATAATGCCCGAACGTGATTTATGAGCGTCCGGATGTTTCCGTCCAGAAGGTCTCGTCCATTGCTTGAGTGTTCGAACATTTTGTACATTGATTCACGTCCAGACATTTTGTGTGTCACGTTCGGACGTTTTTGTCCAGTTTGGAGCTCAGACTTTTTTTTTTTACTTTTAACCCATCTTTGTCATTTGATCTTTTGTTCCTATTGCTACATGAAAAAACTACTAAAACACATATTATATAATAGATTCAAGGATAGAAAAATGTGAATTGAAAAGATTAAAAGAGCACATTTAAGCTCAGATCAGATATTATTTTTGACGAAAAACAAGTGGATACCTAAACTTTTAAAATTGTCATTCATGACATTTATATTTTGAAATGATTGCTTAATATCATCGTTATCAATGTTACTAAATACATCATTTGAATATATGCAACCAAACAATCATTCATTCACTAATCTTTTATTTGATGTCGCAAACGATTTTATATTACTATCATAAATGAAAAAACTTTTTCTATTGTTACATTCGTCATTGTGGTTAGAAATTTCACTAGGATATGAATTTAAAATGTTCATTTGTTTCATATACCAAAATACTTTTTTTTAAATGAACATATAAATTTCATTATTAGTAAAATTCACAAACAATAAAATCTTATTGTTATGGGAACTGTAACTACTTTTTCAAAATTAATGACTAAAATAACATTTTTTTAAAATTATATAAATTTTATTGTTCATTTATTTTACCTACCACAATTTTCTTTAAAAAAAGATCTTATTGTTAATGAAACCTGAAGCACAGTAAAATTTCACTATTAGTAGAATTATAATTTTTTTAAATTAATAACTAAAATAACATTAATGATCACGTAATATGTTAATTGAAGCATCTATATTTGTTAAAGCATAACTGAAAATAAATTTTTTAAAAAGTTATAACCTTACTAAAATTAAAAAAATTAGTAATGACCTGAAGGGTGGCCTAGATATGGAAATGGAGTGCTTAAGTAATTATGAACTTGTGCTAATATTGTTGTTGGGACCGTTCACTATTTTTGAAATTCAATCACACACACAAAATATTAAAAAAAATACGTTGTTTGACACTTTAGCCTACGTCCACGGAGAGAAGGAATATATTCGACGATTGAGATACAATGAATAAGGAAGAGGAAACAAAAACTCTTAGTTTCTCACACACAAACCAAACTCAAAACTCTCTCACTGTTTTTCTTTCTTCTCACTCAACTGTCTGTTACTCTTTCTTCTCAACTCTCTCAAACTCTATTACAGAGTACTTACAGAGTACAATTAATGGATTGATACTCACTCTCAATCCTACACCCTATGCTCCATACTCTGCTCAATGCAATGGCTCCAAATTTATATGCGATGAAGAGAATGAATGCATCATAGAGATGTCCAATTTTGAATCTTCTTACAGTTGACAATGGTAGGCAACTGTGGGAGGACTTCGGCAAAGGTTGGCAATGGTGTGCGCAAGTAGGCGCAGGTGAAGACTTCCATGGGAGTGGATCCATCAAATGTCAGGTATGAGACCTACTCATTTTATTGTTGGTGATTAGCCGAACAACGTATATTCTTTATATTTTTCTTAATTATTTTTATTTGCGTTCTTTGATTTTTGATTTGTATTGTTGGTTGGATCATTGCGTATATCTATTATTCTTGTTTGGATCAATAAAATTCTTATTTGTGGGTACTGTAGACACTCAAATTTTGACTAACCCGCGCATAACCTTGTTCAGTTTGCTTCCAATGATGAGTGCATACGTAAGTCGCATCGAAGGAAACTATGTGCAGGTCTGAGAGTCCAAGGAATACTCTAAAATATTCCAAGATACCCCAAAACACCTAAAAATACCAAAAATACCTCTCTCAATGCAGCCACCCAATCAGGCGCTCGCCACCTTCCAAGTAGCGCATGCCACTTCTCTCCAAAAATCCTCTAGCCACGCCAAGTTGGAGGTGCCCTAAGCCACCTCCAACCTAGCACGCACCTCCCTCCACATGGCGCACGCCACCTCCACTAGGAGATCCTCACCTTTGAAAAGTAGCTTCTGCCTCTTAGCAGCTACCTCGGCTAAAGTCTATAAAAGGAGGCCTTTCCCCTCTGTTTCAAGGATCTAAAAAAATCTGAAGGGTCAATACTCTGCAGAATTCTAAACTAGACATCCTTGAATCTATAAGCCCCAAAATTCTACCGAATTGATCCAAAAAATCTAAAGTGTCAATACTCTGCAAAATTCTAAACCTGATATCCTTAATCAATTACTTACCAAAACTCTTCTGAATTCGGGATTGGGCATTGAAACTGGACTAATTAAACAACAGAAACCCTAGCACCAGATCGATTTTGAGGACTCAAAGATTGAACGGAGGGGTTCCCGAGATAGAACGCGCCGTTTTTTAGGAGACTATTGAACTGCTTGAAACTTCACTTTTTATCGAGGATATACGGTATGCTCTTTTTTCATCTTTTCTTTTACCTTAACTTCTTTCTATTCGGTAAAAGGGGAGAAAGAGGACATTGGCCTTGTTCTCCCTGGCTCCGTTTCATTTTCTGTTTCAAGCATCTTTTTTGTCTTAGAAAAGCATGCTATGTTTCATTTTCTTAGTTTTTCTTAAGTTTGTAGAGAAGGTATGAAATATAGAATTTAGACTATATGTTTAAAATTCTATGTAAATTGCCATCTCTTTGTTTTCTTTCTTATATAAAAATACTTTTTGCACAAAAAATACACTATTTTCTCAAAATAGTAGCCTCTTTTGGACCTTCCAGTATCGAGCTCACTCTTCCATAGTGATGCGCGCCGCTGCCAGAATGTCCAAACATGGTGCACACCATGTCTAGATGGCGCGCGTCAAGTGAGGAGGTGGTGTGCGCCACCTCTGTTAAGACTAGTGACTTTTCTAGTAGCTTTTTTGCATCTTTTATGTCTAAACAATATATTTTTTATCTAAACTGCACTGATATGTTGTCATCTCTCCATTTGACATGTAATTAAGTGTAAGTATGCATACAAAGTCGTAGTTTTAGGTTGAGCTTTGTTTTCTTGCTTATTTTTTTATAATCTCTCTTTAACCCCCGTTCTGTATATGTTGTTTTTTGATAAATTTAACACGGACGCATACTCTGTAACCATTTTCTCTGGTAACGACGGACTAATTCATTGAAAATTTTATTTTCTTGGTTTTTCATTAAAAATCAAGTGGTTACTTCAATTGTGTGGCATTTAATACGGACGCATTTGGGGATCTCTTTTCAAAATATAAAAATCATACTTTTTTCTTTTAAAAATCCTAAAATTCCCGAGAGCGTATTTTTCTTTTAAAAATCCTAGAAATCCCGAGAGCGTATTTTTCTTTTAAAAGAACATGGGCGAGCGAGTTTTTCTTTAGAGGGTTCCTCACAGTGGCGACTCCGCTGGGGATCTTTAAGAAAGCGACCTAAACTCGAAAAATGCTTCAAATATTCTTGTCTTAAATTTATCATTAGTATTAGCATTGCATTATAATTTTTTCCATCTCCTTCTATTTTTAATTAGTTACTTTTCTAAAATAAATGAAGAAAGGAGAAAATAAAATAAGTTAAATGCTTGCCTACACTTCACCTCAGTGGTTAACTATTTCGGGGCTATGTGGGGGAAGCACGCAAGCCTTCTGGTTGTATACCCCTTTGGATACGACAAAAAGAATTATTGCGTACTGTTTGACCTGGCCAGGTACTACTTGGTTTGGGAGGTATATTCTTAACTCTATTCAGAAAGTACCCGGTTACTGAACTACTCAGCCTATTTATTACATTTAGTATGCTTAAAACTTTTCCTTTACAATAAATACCTTTTAGGTTTTGTGTTTTTATTTTATGTATGTTTTTATTTGATTAGAGTAGCTCTTTTTTTTTTTTTTGGGCCGAGTTTCATCAACCCATGCATCTTTCTCTTTCCTGAGACCCTCCGAGGTCGTCCCATATTTGGACGCCGTTAGGTTGCTGCCTAATCTGTCTTTTCTCTCGAGCTGGGTTTCATCAACCCGTGCGTCTTTCTTTTTCCCAGGACCCTCTGAGGTCGTCTCGTGTTTTGATGCCGTTAGGCTGCTGCCTAATCTATCTTTTCTCTCGAGCCGGGTCTTGATGAACCCGTGTCTTTTTCTCTTTCTCGAGACCCTCTAAGGTTTTCCTATATTTTTAAGCCATTAGGCAATTGCCTAATCTTTATCTTTCCTTTCGAGCTGGATTTTATCAACCCGTGCCCTTTTCTCTTTCCTGGGACCATCCAAGGTTGTTCCGTATTTTTACGCCATTGAGCTGAATGCCCAACCCTTGTCTTTTTCCTTTAGAGTAGGGTTTCATGAACCCGTGCCTCTTTATTCTTTTTGGGACCCTTCAAGGTTGTCCCAAGCCTTATATTTGTTGGGCTTTGAGCCTAACTTCTCATTTTTTTTGTCTAGGACCGGGCCTCATCAACTTGTACTTTTTTTTTGGACCCTCCGAGATTGTCCCAAACCTTTGTAGTCGTTGGGCTATTAGCCCAACCTCTTTTCTTCTTGTTAGAGCCGGGTTTCCTCAACCCATGCCTCTTTTTTTTAGACCCTCCATTGGTCTTCCCGAGTCTCGTGGTCGTTGGGTTGAGGCCTAGCCTGTTTCTTAGTTAGGTCTTGTGCTCTTTCCCCTTGTGTCTTTTGCCCAGAATGTTTTGAGAAAATTCTGTATTTCTTTATCATTGAACCACGGCTCAATGCTTCCCGATGATAGTCCTCCATTTTTTCGCTTGAGATTTAGAATCTCAACGAATAAGCCGAGCTGTGCTCGCACCCCTTTGTCGCTCGAGATCCAAAATCTCGACGGATAAGCTGGGCTTCTCCCGCACCCCTTTGCCATCTGAGATCCAACATCTCGACGGATAACCTGGGCTTCTCTCGCACCCCATTTTCCGTTTGAGATCTAGCATCTCCACGAATAGGTCAGGCTTCTCCCTCACCTTCTCCTTTTTTTTTTTGCCGTAGAGATTCAAAGTCTCGACGGATAAGCCAGGCTCCTCTTGCACCCTTTCTTTTGTTTCTGGCCGTAGAGAAAAAAGTCTCGACGGATAAGTCGGGCTCCTCCTGCACATTTTTTCCATTTGAGATGAAAATCTTATCGAATAAGCGGGCTTCTCCCGCACCCCTTTATTTTTTTTCTTGTCGTAGAGATTCAGAGTCTTAACGGATAAGCTGGGCTCCTCTCGCACCCTTTCTTTTGTTTTTAGCCGTAGAGATAAAAGTCTCGACGAATAAGTCGGGCTCCTCTTGCACCTTTTTTTCTTCTGGCCATAGAGATTTCGAGTCTCGACGGATAAGTTGGGCTCCTCTCGCACCTTTATTTTGTTTCTGGCCGTAAAGATTCAGAGTCTTGAAGAATAAGCCAGGCTTATCTCGCATGCTTTCTTTTGTTTCTGGCTGTAGAGATAAAAGTCTCGACGAATAAGCGGGGCTCCTTCCGCACCTTTATTTCTTTTGGCCATAGAGACTCAGAGTCTCAGTGAATAAGTCGGGCTCTTCTCGCACCTTTATTTTTATTTTTTATCGTAGAGATGAAAGTCTCGACGGATAAGTTGGGTTCCTCTCGCACCTTTATTTTATTTTTTGCCGTAGAGATGAAAGTCTCGACGGATAAGTCGAGCTCCTCTCGCACCTTTATTTTGTCTTTGGCCGTAGAGACGAAAGTCTTGACACATAAGCTGAGCCATGCTCGCACCCTTTTGCCGCTCGAGATCCATAATCTCGACGGATAAGTCAAGGTGTGCTCGCATCCTTTTACCGCTCGAGATTTAGAATCTCGATGAAAAAACCGAGCTATGCTTGTACCCCCATTTGCAGCTCAAAATCCAGAATCTAGATGAATAAGCTGAGTTGTGCACGCACCCTTTTGCCGTTTGAGATCTAGCATCTCATCGGATAAGTCAGACTTCCCCCACACCCTTTTCAATTATTCCTGTTTGGGATCTTTGGGAATCCCGAGGGATTGAGGCAATCCCAACGCTCTTGTAAGCCGGGTTCTTTTCTCGCAACGTCCTCTTAGGTCTAGAGATCCAGAATCTCGATGTCCACCTTTTTGTTTAAGACGGGTTTTATCACCCACACTCTTTGTTTCTCTCACTCGGGATTTTTTAAAGAAATCTTGAGTTCCTTTATCCTCGAGCTGAGCCTCCACGTATCTTTTTTCATTTAAGCTGGGTTTCATTACCCGTACTCTTTTGTTCTCATTTGGGGTTTCTACATGCTCAATTTTCAGGTCTTGGTCACCCGCCTTATTTTTCGCCGTAGCTTTGTTATTATGTTTTCGCTCTTATCGTAAAGTCGTCATGAGCTGTAAACATCTTACATATACGATCTGATTTGTTTCCATCTCTCCCCTATCTATCAGGATTTATCATTACTTCTTCAAGCTCTGACATCACGTCTGTCTGAACCTAATTTTTTTTACCCAGACTGGAAGTATTTTTTGAACATCAGATGAAAGACATCGAGCCCGAGGAGGACGAGACAAAAGACGAGGACGTAGCAGAGAAAGCGCGTGAGAAAGACTGGATTGAGGACCTGGAGGAATTCACCCTGGGATCCCTCTTTGAGGGAGCAGCTCCAATACACGCAGAAGAAGGCTGGAGGAGATCGCCATGTTGGGCAGTGACGAATCAGTCGACAGCTCCAGCTTAATAGCGAACGAGGGTAGCGTTGTAATATATAATTGAGCTTATGAATACAATATTTTGGATGATGTTGATAGTAAGTCTGAGTCTGAGTCCGACTTGTCTATATCTACAGATTCAGAGTCCAGTGGTGAGTCCACCAAGGATCCACCTGTTGGGGTGTCTCGGTCTTCTATTTTAACCTCAATATACGTCAAAATTTGTAAGCTTCACTGTTGAGAATAATAATATGGAGAACTATTCCGGTTACCCTGGTGTACTTCTATTTAAATGTTTGATTTCTAAGTCAAGATTTTGATGGGGCTCTTCTCCTAAAAATAAAATTTTTAATTAAAAAAGAGGAAGATATGCGCATTAAACCTTTAATTGAAAAAACTTTTTCAATAAATATGGGTACTGAGAAAGATCGCCAAATGGTTTAAATCGGTTATGTTTTATCAAATGAAGAACGTGAGCCATTAATCAAATTATAAAAGGAATTTAAAGATATCTTCGCGTGGTCATATGCAGACATGGCCGAAATTGACTAAAAAATCGTCCAGCACAAAATTGCTCTCTACCCCAAGGCAAACTAGTGAAACAAAAATTAAGACGTGTAAGACTTGATTGGGCCCTCAAAATCAAGGAGAAAGTTACCAAACAAGTGAATGTCGATTTTCTTCAGGTGATAGAGTACCCCCTGTGGGTTGCTAATATTGTCCCTGTACTAAAGAAAGATGGCTGGGTGTGAGTTTTGTTAACTTTCGCGATCTTAACAAGGCAAGTCCTAAAGACGACTTCCCTTTGCCACACATAGACATCGTTGTGGACAACACTGCTGGCCATGCCCTGCTATCATTTATGGACGAATTCTCAGGATATAATAAGATACTCATGGCCCCTGAAGACAGAGAAAAGACTATGTTCACCACGCCGTGGGGGACGTATTGTTATAGGGTTATGCCTTTCGGTTTAAAAAATGCAGGAGTCACGTATCAACGTGCTGCAACGACATTACTCCACGACATGTTATACAAAGAAGTGGAAGTATATGTCGACGATATAATTGTCAAATTCAAAGACTGGGAATGACATACCCCAGCCTTAGAGAAATTTTTCGAGAGAATCCAAAAGTACAGAATGAGGCTGAACCCGTAGAAATGTGCTTTTGGAGTTACAACAGGTAAAATATTAGGATTCATCATCACTCAAAGAGGGATAGAGATTGATCTTTCTAAAATTAAGGCGATTCTAAAAATATCTCCCCCAAAGACGGAAAAAGAAGTTAGAGGATTCCTTGAGAAAATTCAGTTCATTAGTCATTTCATATCGAAGTTGAATACAACCTGTGAACCTTTTTTTCTATTTACTCAGAAAGAATATGAAATTCCAATAGGATCAGTATGCTAGAATGCCTTTGAGTCTATCCAAGAGCACTTACAAAAGCCTCCGATGCTTTTCCCTCTAGAACCAGGTAAACTGTTAATCCTTTACTTATCAGTAAATGAGTTTGCAATGGACGGTATGCTAGCACAATAAGAGGACAACGGAGAAGAAAAATCTATTTATTACCTGAGCAAAAAGATGACAGATTGTGAAACCTGATACACGTCACTGGAGAAAACTTGTTAGGTTTTGGTGTGGTCGTCAAAGAAGTTACAACACTACATGCTGGCACACCCTGTAGTGTTGATTTCCAGAATGGGCCCACTCAAGTAGCTGTTCAAAAATCTGCACTGATAGGAAGATTGGCCCGATAGTTACTACTATTGACCGTAGCAGAATTTTTAGTCGATCAACCAGTTGAGGGACAAGAAGACTCAGATTTTCAGTTTCCTGATGAAGACGCGTTGAAAGTTGAGAATGAGTTGTGGATGCTATATTTTGATGGTGCCTCAAACCAATATGGTTACAGAATCGAGATACTGCTAATCACTCCAGATGACTCGCATGTTCCGTTGGCCTATAAACTAAACTTTGAGGTCACCAACAATCAAGCCGAATATGAAACGTGTATTGCTGGGATGGAAGCTGCCTTGGAGTTGGGCGCAAAAAATTTAGAAGTGGTCGATGACACCATCTTGGCCGTCTACCAAGCCAGTGGGAAATGAAATGTCAATGAGGAGAAACTGATACCGTACTACCATAAGCTCGACCGACTTATCCCCAGCTTTGAGGAAGTCGTTTTCATCCATGTACCCCGATTTCAGAGTAAATTTGTTGATTTCCTTGCCACTCTTGCCTCCATGATTGACATAACCATAAAGGCCAAAATGAGGCCTTTGGTGATTAAACGAATGAGTATGAGAGCATACGAAGTTGCAGTCTTAGAGCAAAAAGAAGGAGATGGTTTGCCATGGTTCCACGATACCTGGAGCTTTATTGAGGAGGGAAAATATCTGAAAATGCCAGTGAAAAGGATAAAAGAGTCATTAGAAGATTAGCAGCTCAATTCATCATCTGTGGTGGAAAGCTGTACAAAAGGGCTTATCTGGGGTGAGCAAACTTTGTGTAACAGATGAAGAAGGTCAAGAAATCATGAAAGAAGTACACGAAGGAGTATGTGGGCTTCACATGAATGAGATGATGTTGGCCAAGAAGATCTTGCAGCAAGGCTATTTCTGGATGATAATGGAAACGGACTGCGTTAAGTTCGTTAAAAGATGCTGCAAGTTCTAAATCCATACAAATCTGGTACACCTCCCACCATTAGAACTATATGGTATGACTTTTTCTTGGCCATTTTCAGTCCGGAGAATAGACATCATTGGAAAAGTCACGCCAAAAGCTTCGAATGAACATGAATTCATCTAAGTAGTCGTCGACTATTTCACAAAATAGATCGAGGCTGCTTCATTTTCAGTCCTCAAAGCTTCTCACGTGGCCAAGTTTATCAAGCATAACATCATATGCCAATATGGTGTTCCTCACAAAATTAAATCAGATAATGGATCTCACTTCCAAGGGGAAGTGCTAGATTTGCTGGAAGAATACAGAATAACTATGCATAAGTCATCCCCGTACAGACCGTAGACCAATGGACCAGTCGAGGCGGCTAATAAGAATATTAAGAGAATCCTACAAAGGATAATAGAAGCCAATAAGGATTGGTCAGAAAAGTTTCCATTTGCCCTTTGGAGGTACAGGGCATCATTCCGAGTCTCGACAGGAGTCACCACATACTCTCTAGTATACGGGATGAAAGTTGTTCTACCTGTAGAGCTAGAGGTTCCTTCTCTCCGAGTAATAACAGAGTGCAGTGTACCAGAAGTAGAATGACAGAGGGATCATTCCGATAAGTTGCTTTTATTTGACAAAAGGAGACTGGTGGTGCTCTTTCATGTTCAAGACTATCAAAAAATGGTAGCCCAGGCGTTTAACAAAAAGGTCAAAACTCGAAATCTCAAGAAAGGGGACCTTGTGCTCAAAAAAATTTGAGCCCCTATCTTTGATCTAAGAGGAAAATTCAAACCAAATTGGGATGGGCCATATATAATCAAAGCCATTATGATGGGAGAAGCCGTTATTATTATGGACCTGGACAGAAATACTTTCAATACC
>JAUTBS010344425.1:0-10587 GCA_032361285.1 Aequorea victoria | reverse complement strand
TTTAAACTAGAAGAACTACTTCAAGCTTCTTTTCTTTCCTCATTCTTCTTCCTTCTCTTTTTCTCCTTCTCCTTCTCATTCTCCTTCTTTCTTCTCTTTTTATTTCTTTCTTCTTGCACCAAGGGGCTGCCGAAATTCTGAGGTTCTAGAGAGGGAGAGAGCATGGAAGAAATGGGGAGAAATGGCTTGGAAGGGGCTTGACAGAAAAGCCCTCTACGGAGGTGACTCCGGCAAGCTAGGGAACAGACCTGATCTGAATCTCGTGGTGACTCTAATTGACTCAACGGTTTAAGGGATAACCCAGGTGCGTCAGGTGACCTTAACCGGATCGTCTAGGGAATAAACTCAGGCGCCAACCTGTGGTGACTTTATGTTCGATGTTGGATCCAACAGGCTAAGGATGCCCCGAGTTTATGATGTGGCATTGATTACTATTGTTATGCTCAGGCTGTTCCTGTAGAAATTTATTGATACTCCCACTTTTTTATGAGCATATCACTAGACCGTTATGATATTGGCATTATTATGTCCTGATGATGATTTGACAGCTGTTATGTCCAGATTTGAGATATTGGTGACTCGTATTGATAACGAGACCATGTGGAAAATATATATATTTTCATAAAAGAAAAGATAGGTTGTGTAATCGCCCTTTTGTTTATACTATTTATCTCATATTTTGAATCTCCTATTTTAGAATTGTATCTTATTATGCATGCTTTCATTCACCAGCTTTAACTGATGTTATAATTAAACATTTCAAGTAACCAGTGAAGAAGCTAGTTGGTAGACTCAGTATCTTTGTGGGATCAAGGAATAAGACCTCTTAGGACATGAATTTCCTTTCTCCATTGAATTAATATTATTTGAATATGAGTTGTTGGAACAACATGTTTGATTGAGACATCATGGGCTGTTTATGCCCCGTATGGATTATTATTATGGATTTTGATTGATTAAATCTTTTACATTTGGTATTTTTTAACATATTATTAGCTAATTGTATAATTAAGGCTTTCTTTGTTCATTGGGCTAAGGTTCGTGATCTATGGTCGGTCACTGCTCCCAGGTTGGGGTGTGACAAGAAAGGTGTCATAGCATAAGTTATCGTATCCTAAGGGTTGGATCATAACACATCATTAGTGCATTATGTCATTAGTAGAGGTTCGGATCCCCAGAGTTACATATGTTATGAGTTCTTCCTAGTAGTTAATCAAGCATTATCTTATATATATTATTGTTCTGCACTGATCATCAGTAAGATGGCTCGTCTGAGGCATGACATGAGTTCTAGTTATCCGTCTACGGAGGATGCACAAAGGGAGTTACCCCTGGCAATACTCCAGTAGCCCTAGAAGTTATAGAAACCCCAGTGGCTCCAGCAGCCCCAACTATTCTGATAGCACCAGGTGTTTCAAAAGCACCAGCTGCTCCAGTTGCTGAGGGAGCTCTTCAGGCTGTCCAAGCCCTGGTGAGCATGATTGCTGGGCAACAATCTTAGCCAACGGTAATCAGCGCAGACAAGGCTATGAGCTTGGAAAAAGTCTTGGTGTTCGAGAAATTTTTAAAGGTGCACCCTGTGGAGATCCTGCCCTCTCGTCTCTTCCTGTTCTCTACCTCCGTCCCTTACCCACGAGGAAAGAAAGGAAAGAGAGGTTTTCTCTCAAATGTGTGTCCGTATTGAGGACCGCACAATTTTTGGAGTCGCTATTTGGTTTTTAGGATAAATCAAGAAATCAAAAACTTTCAAGGTAAACTAGTCCGTCCTTACCAGAGTAAATGGTTTGGGAGCTAGGGTATGAAAGGGGAAGGTGTTAGGCACCCCTCTCGCCCGATCCGAGGATCGGCTTCTACTTCACCATTTTGTTTTTTTCTTATCTGTAATGCCTCAACAATTTGGTTCGTTATGAGACATAATTATAGTAAATAAGGTTATTCTACTAACAACCATTCCACACCATTTGATATTTAAAGATATGATAATAGTAAGTTGCGTTTTTGCGCACTGCATGCCCTGATTTAATATTACAATCCAATAAAACTTAAAGGAGATTACATAACAGGTGATAACAAAATAAGTAAAAGTCTTCAACAGTTGATCGACTAAGTGAGCCACGACTCAACGTATTCCTCTTCTTGCTCCTCTGGTACCTACTCTTCTTCAAAACTTGGCATGAAACGCCATGAGCTGCGAAACCCTAAAAGAATCTCCCGAACCCAACATTTCTAACACTTAAGTACATATAACAGAATATGATATGCAAAAATGATGTAAACCCTGATTCACGACTAGGACTCCTTTACGCCGAAAGGATCCGACTAAACACAATAACCTCCCAAAACTTGGACACTTGAACTTGAAGCAAAATAGGCCGCCAGACTGTCGGATACGGTCCCCCACAGCAGCCCCATGATTCACAGTGGATTACATATCCACCGGTTCAATAAAAACCCATAGTAGAATCGATCTGAAAGACTCACCTTGTCACACCATGAGCCGTAGTCGAGTGACATACTCAACTACCTCATGAATGCCCCAAGGGCGGAGGGGTACAGTCAGGTGAACCACCCTATTACCACCGTCCATCTGAGTCCCTGACATCCGCGCTATATTCATAAGTTCGACATGGTGCACCAATAAACTCTCAACCCATCAGATCTTTACAACATGGATGGGAAACCACCCACTCCATCACAGGATCAAAACCCAAGTCACAACCATGTGAACTTGTCAACAACAACACAAGGTTCAACAGTAAATAACCTAGCCGAGCTAGACACAAGGTGAACACCCCACCCAAGACCCAGTCCATGCATGAGATATACCATAACATAAGTTGAGATCATAAACTAAAGATTCCTGTCATAAACATACAATTAAACTCATGAATGATGCTTAAACAAGGAACAAACAAGATTTAAGGCATATGAAACATCAAACACTTAAATTTCTCAAAGAAGAACCATTTCCAGAATCTGTCACAGTACTGCTAAAATACTTTAAAATTATCACGCCTTACTAAAATATTCTGAAAATTTATAGAGAGCTAAATAAAGATGTTATCTATATTTTTCATGATGGGGCCGAACACTGGTGGTACGCGTAAAGGGGTCAAACAAATTAATATAACAGAGGCTGTCGAAATAAGGACATGTTTGGTAGAATCAACATAACTCAAAATTTACTTACTGAAATCAACTTCTGTAAAAATGAGGTGAAACTAGACTCATATATCTTTCTCTGGATATGTGGATCAACTTAAGGGGATATTTGTGGAGAGAGATATAGAGATTTAAAGTGGGCTGTTAATTTTCCTTACTTATCTCAGAATTTTCTAAATTTTCGAAGGGTTCAAAAATATATTTTTAGGCTTAACCAACAATCACACATGCTTAAGACACCTTAAGGAAGCTTTGGTAACGAAAATTGTTGAAAAGGCTTATTTGTCATTCTGTCCGTCACTGTTTTGCAACTTCTTAACAAATCATCAACAACTCATATTTCTACACAACTAAGGCATGTCCAACACACATCATAACAATATCATACAAGCACAAGAAGGTTCATAACTAGCTTCTACATTATTTTTTCATCTTTTGTGGTTCTTTTAAAAAGTCCATAGAACAAGAGTTTCTTTCTTCTTTCCTTGGTTCCATAGCCTTTGTTCATCTTTGATTATTTTTTTTCACCATTTTTATCTTGTAGAAGAATGGATGTAAGAATGTATTATTAGGGAAGAAATAAAAGTATCATGAAGATTCTTACTTAGAGTTCTCTTGGTTTTTGAAGGAGGGACTAGGCTTTAGTATCAACCTTCCTTTTCTTCTCCTTCTTCTTTCTCCTTCTCCTTCTCCTTCTCTTTCTTTTTCTTTTTCTCCTTCTTCCTTCCTTGGGTCTGCCAACAAAGAGGGGCCTTAGAGAGAGAGAGGGAAGTTGGGAAAAATGGGAGAAAAGGTTGGGAATTGATGGGTATTTATAGTTGCAAAATTCCTAGTTTTTGGAGTTAATTTAAATTATTAATTAGTGTTTCATAACACTATTTTGATGAGCTAAGAGTGCACTAAAGTCTTCCAAAGGGGTACACAATGACATGACATAAATAGTTGATAGGGTGTAGTTTGGTCATTTCAAGAATGATGAGAATTGGGGAAGAAAAATGCATTAATTTTCTTTTGGGTAGTTTTCTTTCATAATTTAATTATTCTATGTATTCTTATATTCTTGAAATATATTTAAGTGCATAATTATCTCCCACAATAATTTAGTTAGTGTATAAAATAAATTAATATGCCAAACAAGTCTTACTTTTGATTTAAGCAACCATCACATCAAAGACTTTTTCATAATTTTCTATTTTAATTAAAAAAAGAAGAAGACTTATGTCACATCACACCTCCCACCAAGGGGAATTTTGGCCAAGGGCAATATTGTCCTTTAATAATTAGTTAATTTTAGTATTTTTCATAATTAGATAATTAATGTGGGCTCCTTTTGTCTTTAATTAAAAAAATAGGCTTTTTATGTAATTTTCCAACACTTGTTCATGGGAGGCGTTTAATCATAATTATTTGGACTCTAGTATTAAAATTGGATCCATTTATTAAATTTATAAATCCATGGACTTGAATTTTCATGTTAAACTTCAACCCAAATTCCCATGTTTGGTTGGTGATCTAGATGATTAAACTAAATTCTTTAAACTTAACCTAAATTTAATTAGGTTCTAAGTTCAAGTCTTTATTTACTTAATACTTTTGGTGTTGAACCCTTAATTAACACTATTAGGATTTATGAGAGTTCAATTTCTAGGTTTAGAATAGTTCGTAAACAAGTTGGGGTAATTTTTTTTACGCCTTGGTTAAGTGTTACGAAAATTTGGGTCTTTACAGATAAAGGCTCAATGTTTGAGAAATTCTTGAAGGCACGCCCTCCGACCTTTAAAGGGTAATCCGGATGATGCTGAAGCATGGAGAAAGTCTTTGAAAGGTTAGGTTGCACAGATGAACATAAAGTGTCATTAGCAACTTACGTATTAGAGGAAGAGGCTGAATATTTGTGGCGCATGGTGAAGCGCCAATACGAAGGAAAGGAGCAGGAACTTTTCCGGACGAAATTCCTGACATTGTTCGATGATAGATATTATCCTGTGGCAATCAAGAAACAGAAACAAGTAAAGTTTCTTATGTTGGAACAGAAGACAATGACAGTAGCGGAATACGAGGCAAGGTTTGTCGAGTTGTCAAGATTTGCACCACAATATGTTGCTGACGAGGAGAACAAAGTGGTACTATTTGAGAGAGGTTTACGCCCAGCTATTCGTAGTAGGGTTTCGCTATTCAAAGAAAAAACTTTATCTGAACTAGTAACCAAGGCTCATTTAGCTTAAAAGAGTCTAGATGATGCTCAAAAGGACAGAAAACTGTAACCCAAGAGGTATATAGATTCGAAGCCAATGGGAAATCACACGGGAGAAGGTAATCCTGCCAAGAAGGCTTATACGCCGAATCAACCATAGGCTTAGGCTAATGGGAATGCTGGACAACTAACCTGGAATCCATGCAACCAATGTGAAAAAGTCCATTCTCGTGGGCATTATTGCGATGGTACAACAAAGACATGTTTCAAATGCGGTAATGCAGGACACATGTCCACTTATTGCAGAAATAAAGAAACGAGAGAACAAGGTGCAGCTACTCAAGGGCGTTTTTATGATCTTACTCGGGAGGAGACGAAAGTTGCACCATCTGTACTGAAAGGTATAAGAATAATCGACTGTTATGGAGAAGGATAAGTTAGAAATAAAATAGGTTAGCTATGTTAATGGAGAATACGATTAAAGTATTATTATGTTACCAAGATAGTTGATACTAGTTAGAAGTCATGAGAAATTTTGAAATAAATGGTTGTCTTTGTGGTAAATGACTCAAAATAAAGTAATTGTATTAATGAACTTCTTAATTCTTTTAATTAGTTACATATGAGAAGAGAATGAACTTAAACAGTATATCTTAGAATATAAGTTGTATAGGGAAGCGATAACTTTCATAAGAGGGTTAAGTATAAACTGGTGACCAAAGTGCGCAGCGAAAGCGTGATGTATTATAAATCACTTCGAGGTTCGAGTATATATCCTCAAGGGTAGATTTTAATTTCGAGGACGAAATTCTTTTAAGGGAGAATAATGTAAAACCCGGTAAAATTTTAAAATTTTTAAAACTAATTATTAATACAAATATTAAATTAATTAATTAAAAATAAACTAACTAATTAGAAATATAAATAAGTAAAGTAATAAGAAGATTTTAAAACTTTAATTATATTATTATTAATTATTAAGGAAGGAAGGGACAAAAAGGAAATTTAAATAAAGAAGGAATGTCAAATGAGAAATTATTATATTAAATGGTGTTTTTCATCATGTGGGATAACAGCAGGAGGCTGTTTTGTTTTAGGGAGGTGATAGAGATCGAGGGAGAGAATCAAGGGATAACATGTAATCCCTGATCTCTTGCTAGCAATTTCATAACTTTTTGGCTGCCTTCCACTATAAAAAGGGACCCTCCTCCTTCGCAGAGACCCATCTCTCAAAGTTAACCTCTCTGTGCAAAACTCCTTCCCCTTCTCGGCTCCCACACACTGCCCATCACCACTGCTGTCACCATCGTGCACCACCATTGCCACCACCGTGCACCACCTCTACGATCATCGGCGTTGCCACAGTGAGCACCACCTTTATCATCATCAACATCATCATCATCACCTTACAGTGATTTTGGGTTAGGCATTCCCTACCCTCTGTTTCGGTTTTATATACACAGTGATATATATATATATATATATGTATATATTATCATATAGTTAAATTGAAGTATAGTTCTCATTTAAAAAGGTTTAGTGCAAACATATATTTACACTTTGATCACCAAGTTAGTGAGAAAACCAGAGACCGGGACCTATGTATTGAAGATATATAATGATATATATATCACAGTATATATATATATATGCATAACAGTAATGTATTTCTATGTACAAAAATATATTATATAATCGGCCATGAAAGATATGTTTAAACCTTCAAAAATATGATAAAACATATTAGAATATAAAGCCATGAAAAAAGAATGAAAGAAAAGAATGAGAAAACCCAGAAAACCCCGAGTTTCAGCACCATTAAAGTCTGGTGCGAAGTTTTGGGTCGACTCAAACGTTGGTTGAGTCGACCCATGTGACGTATAAGGTGACCACCGTTGCCATGTGTCGACTCAAGTGACCTCCCTGCTTTTGGGTCGACTCATAGACCATTTGAGTTGACCCATACCCCTCTACCTTGACATTTGGGTTGACTCACCCAGATTCGGGTCGACTCATAACCTGCATAGGTCGACCGATAGGAGCCACCTCGGCTCACCTTTCCTTTTGGGTCGACTCACATCCTTTGGGTCGACTCACAGCCTCTGTGGTGTTGACTCATGGCCTTTGAGAAGACTTGGGTCGACTCACAAACCTAGTGAGTCGACTCACAGTCACCATGCTGAGACTGTTTCTCCCTTGGGTCGACACACAACCTTGCTGTGCCGATTCAAAACCTTCTGGAACACTGTTAGGTCAACTCAGAGACCCTTTGGGTCGACTCACAGTGCCAAAAACTTGAAAAATAATTCTAGAATTAATTTTAAATGGTTTAAGCTCTGTTTGGGCATTGATATAATGATAAATTAAATTAATTAATGATTAATTGAATACCAGAATCAAAGATTTGAACTTAAAAATGAGAAAAATGGTCTGTTTGGTAGTTATAAATAGTTTAATAGCTTTATTATGCATTATGATGTGTTGTACTACATAATCAGGGTGACGAAGATTCCTACCTTTACTTTATAATTCTCTTGAGCTTACATTGGATATCAGGTGAGTGGTTTTAAATGCTATGTATCTTTATACAACATCCCCGTATTTCCAATCTTTTAGCAAAAAAAATTATATGCTTCTAAATTCTCTTAAATGCACTGTTATAATTTTTTTTTTATAAAAATCATAGTACAAATATTTTACTTGTAGTGGTTTTACCTGCTACGTGCTCTCAATAAAACTCCCGTATTCCCCAAATTACTTTGGAAAGAGATGCATATGTTTTAAAAAAGTTTTTTGAATGATATTGTGTGATACCCCATTGTAAAAAAATCATGGAATGAATGTCTTGAGATATGAAAAGGTTTCTTAAATGAATGTTTTACAAGTTTTGACTCCTATGTCATTATTATGATATCTTGGTGACTCGTGTAATATTAACCAAATGAAAAGTATATATAATACAGACTAATGTCCGATAACGAGAAATCTTGGTGACTCGTGTAATGTTACCAAATGAGAAGTATATATGATACAGACTAATGTCTGATGATGAGATATCTTAGTGACTCGTGTACGTTACCAAATGAAAAGTATATAAGATACAAGCTAATGTCTGATGACGAGATATCTTGGTGACTCGTGTAATGTTAACCAAATGAAAAATATATATGATACAGACTAATTTCTGATGACGAGATATCTTGGTGACTCGTGTAATGTTACCAAATAAAAAGTATATAAGATACAGACTAACGTTTGATGATGAGATATCTTGGTGACTCGTGTTAACGGGACCAAATGAAAAATATATAATATTATGATATAGACTTGTGATATCTTGGTGACTTGTGTTAACGGGACCAAATAAAAAATGTATATAAATTCAAGAATGAATTGATGGGTGAAATGATCACCCTTTTGATATTGCTGTATATATATATCATGCCATGATTATGTTGATGTAAAAATTTATTTTGTATCCACTATTGTGAATTGTATTCTATTATACATGTTTTCATTCACCAGTTTTAGCTGACGTTGAAATCAAGGGAGAAGCTAGATGACGAACTCAACTGCTTCAAGAGATCTAGGAATAAGGACCTTTAGGACATGCATTCATATTTTGCTTCCGCATTTGAATAAATTAAACAATTGATGATGAGATGTTGAGATACATTGATGAGATAGTGGGATGTTTTGTCCTACATTTATATTTATGGATTTTTATTATTTAAATTCTTTCAAGATTGTATTAATTAGTATATGGTTAGCTAATTGCATATTTAGGTTTTCTTGGTTCATTGGGCCAAGGCCCATGATCCATGGCTGGTCACATTTCCCAAATTAGGGTGTGACATTTGCCATAGGACAGAGATTCACAATCTCCTCATCGCTTGATGTTGATTCTTCTTGAATCTCATCCGAGTCATCCCATGTGGATTTTATTACTCTTTTTTTTTTGAATTTTTTGGACTTCTCTTTCTTTCGAAGAAGACAGTCTGTCTTGACGTACCTCGGTTTCTTACATTCGAAGCATAAAGGGAGTTCTTTGCTTCACTCTCCCTGGTTGAAATCATTCTTAAAATTTTTTATTTTAAAGTTTCTTTTCATTATAAGAAACTTATTGAACTTTCAACTAAGGAGTGGTATGTCTTTGCTATCCTCATCGGAGTCACTTGAGTCTTCTTTGTCAGATAACTCTTGTTGTACAGATATTAGTGCTATGCCTCTCCTTGCCTTTGGTTCTTCTTCTTCTTCCATCCTTCCTTTAATGACAATCTCATGTGTCATCAATGATTCCATGAGTACACCAAGGCTAAGTAGATTGAGGTCCTTTGCTTCTTGAATTGTTGTGAACTTTGCATTCCAACCTTTTGGCAAAGACTTGAGATTCTTTCTTACATTTTCAACATTTATATATATATATATTCTAAGAGATTTCAGAGAATTGATAATGTTAGTAAATCGAGTAAACATGTTAGAAATATTTTCACTACTATACATCTTGAATAATTCATACTCATGCATAAGCATACTGATTTTAGAGTCTTTGACTTGATTTGTGCCTTCAGGAGTTATTTCAAGTTTATACTAAATTTCTTTTGTTGTTTCACATATAGATATTCTATTGAATTCATTACAATCTAAAGCAAAGTATAGAAGATTCATAGCACTAGAGTTTCTTTACATTTCTCTAATATACTTTTCATTCTATTCTAATTCATCTTTTGGAATGGTCATTCCTTCAATCTTTTTTATAGGTCTTTTAGGACCATACATAGTGATTTTCCATAATTCATAATCTACTGCTTGTATGTATATTTTCATTTTTGCTTTCCAGTAGTTATAGTTTATACCACAGAACAATGGAGGTCTGTTTGTGGATTGACCGACCCTCAGAAAGGGTTGTTCCAACAGAGGTTGCCATAGGATCCTCTTAGACTATTAAGTCAAAAATAAGAGACGAAACTCTGATACCAATTGTTATTCAAGAATGACCCTAGATGGGGGTGAATAGGGCTTTAAAATTCTTTTTAATTTTTAAAAATCTTTTAAAACCAATATCAGTAATATATATATATATAATATATATTCACAGATAAATATGAAAGCAGTAAAGAGATAGAGATAGAAGGATGACATCGTGATTTTTATAGTGGTTCGACTATCCCAGCCTACGTCCACTCCTCAAGCTTCACTTGAGATTTTTTCACTATGTGAGAGCACTTACG
>JAUTBS010344314.1:0-10587 GCA_032361285.1 Aequorea victoria | reverse complement strand
TAGGAAAGCGTTGTTCATCATTTTTCCATTCATTATATTTTAAAAGAGAAACTTTCATCTTATCATCGATCACCTCTTAATGGAAGATTTTCCAGCAATCGCTTCTCAACAGAGGATTTCTAATATCATTCTCATTTATTTACTTAGTAGTGATAAGTACATCTTTTTATTTCACACGCCCACTTAGTAGTGGTAACATAATAACCCATTTATTAATCATATTTTTTCATAAATATTGAGTTGTATTAATCTCCCAACCATGAGTTGTTGCAGTACTGTGTCGTCGAATACCCCGCCTGCTTAGTGGACACGACTAAGGATTGTTCGTCGGGCCACTTAATAATACTCAGTGGTGGAGCTAACATAGCATCCGTGGCTTATCCACAATATATATATATATATATTATAACATGGCATACCCACGAACAGTTGTTCAGTATAACCATCGCATGGCACCTGTCATAACATCTATCAAGGATAACATGATACACATTTTGTATCCATTAATTATTTATCCAAACTTTTATTTAGGTTCTTCATTATATGTTCATATATCATCTCATAAAACTTTCATAACCTTTATAAGTTAGTTTTCTTTTCGCACAAATTAACTTATCTTTCACTGTAACTCATATTATCATAGCTCTCATGTTCCACTACGTTCTCAAGGATCATTTCATAAAGATATTGAGTTCTAGTTTCAAAATATTTTCGTAAATTATTTCATAAAATATAAGCTCGCAAAACATATCATATATCATGAAAGCGTAAGGAATTTAACCATTCACACATTCATAATACTAAGCTAGTGATAAGGAAATCTACCTCAAAAATGAGTGCTCCTCTTTGAGCCATGCCCTCCGGTTCACTTCAGAACTACGGCTCCTAACACATAGATAAGATAGAAACTTAACGTTGTGAACTAAGGTGACACATGCATGTTTGTGTGGGTATAAAAGTGGTATATCTTTCTTCTTAATAATATGCTCTCTAATCATTCTTGGTACCCTCATGGTCCCCAAGATCCCTAACTTAGGTTTAGTACTTAGTTTTTCTAAAAGCCTTCTTCAACCATATTCCTCTTCATTTTTAGATTCTACCCTAGTGCTTCCAAAATGCATTAAAACTATCAAACCTTACTAGAAAATTCTGAAACATTACAGAGAGCTATATTGTTGTGTTATCTAAATGTTTCATGAAGAAATCGAGGATTTGTTGGCAATAGAGAAGGGGGTTAAAAATTTGCACAACTAAATCGGTCGAAAAAAGAGTATGCTTGGGAGAATCAGAATATCTCAAAATTGACCCAACCAAAATAAGTTTTGTAACTTTTGGGTGAAACAAGACCCATAGATATTTCTTTGGATAGGTTCCTCATCTCAAGGAGATTTGTCTAGAATATTCTACAATAGTTCAAATTTGGCCATTTTTTTGTCTTACTATCACAGAAACTTCAAAAATGGCATAGGGGTTCAAAATTATATTTTTCGATCCAACTAAAAATCACACATACTCAAGACATCCTAAAGCACCTCTTCTTGAAACATATTTTAATTCAGAGAATATTTGATTCACACAAAAATTCCTAAGACGGCTTAAAACAACACAAAAGTTCCTAAGATGGCTTGAAACCACACTGTTTTGAGTTAACTCCAACATTCACCCACAATTCTCATACTTCTCCTATTTTGGTACATCCAAGGTATGTCTAAACACTTCATGGAAACACAATATGTCCATAAAAAGGTACCCATCTTTTCATACATTAGTTCTCCTTTATCTTGTATCATTAAAAAAATTTCCTAGAACAAGGTTCCACACTTTTTTTTCTTATTTTCTTGGTTCATCTTCATTCTTGTTCACACTTCTTTTATCTTAGAGAGGGTTTGATACAAGAAGATGTTTTTAAGTAAGATATAGAGATCTTTGTAGATCACTTACCTTATGGTCTTCCTTGCTTCAAGAAACTAGGACTTAGCTTTAGGTTTCTTTCCTTCTTTCCTTCTTCCTTCTTCCTTCTTCCTTCTTCATTCTTCCTTTCTTCTCTTTCTTCTTATTTCTTCTTCTTCTTCTTCTTTTTCTTCTTCTCTTATTCTTCTCCTTCTTGCTTCCACCGAGTTTAGAGAGAGAGGAGGAGTGGAGAAATGTTTTAAAGTGTTGGGAAGGGTCTCCTATTTATAGTTTAATAGGCTTGATGAGGTAAGAAAACTATTGTTTAAAGAAATCATCATTTCATGTCTTTTCCTTTCTTTTCTTTTTCTTTTTCTTTTTCTTTTCTCATCAAAATGTCACATCACTCTTCTCTCATCATGGGGCTATGGGCCATGGGCATCTAGAATGTTTATATTATTGTTTTATTATTTATTTTATTAATTCATGAGATTAAAATTTACCTTGGGCCCAAATTAATTTTATTTGGGTCAAATTTTAAGTTTTAGGCCTAATTTTAGTTTGGGCTTGTAATTAAATCAATTGGGCCATTAGCAAACTAATTAGGCTCAAATAATTATTTATATTGGGCTCCCATAGTGTTTGGCCCAAATTCCTAATTAAATATCCCTATTGGACTTCTCAAAGTTTGGGCATCATTTACGCCTTCCATGAGTTTTCTTCTTTGAAACTCTTAATTGGGTTATTTGGTTTTATGATTTTGTTGGGCTCTTATGATTGGTCTTAGTCTCATTCTCTACCCAAATTTGTATTTAAAGTTTTGGGCTTTAGGAGTTCCTAGGCCTTACTTTGACCTGTTTCGGTTTTCTGCGTATTTTCTACCTTTCGAAGGATTTTCTAACTTGAAAATTTTAAAATCTCCTTGTTTAAAGTTTATTTGAACTCTTTTTATCAATTCCACCTTTCTAGCTTTATCCTATTTCATATTCCATGCATTTATTCCTTTTTTCATAGGGTTTGAATGTCAATCCTCAAGGCGTAACGCCTTTATTCTAGGTTTAGTATCTAAAAATCGTGTTTAAGAAAAGTGGGGTATCACAATAGTCATACAAGATGATTAATATTCATGGGTGATGTTGAAATGAAACAAACATGACATAGTAGTAGGTAAGGCTTAACACAAGACTTAACACAGATTTCCAAATTCTACCACATTGCTTCAAAAATACATTAACAATACTAAACCTCACTGGATAATTCTGAAACATTACAGAGAGCTAGATTATCATGTGACCTAAACAAAGAAGGAGCATGTTTGGGAGAAACTGCGTATCTCAAAATCTACCCAACAAAAATGAGTTTTATAAATTTTACGTAAAACTAGACACATAGACCTTTCGTCTCATAGGTGACTCATCTCAAGGAGATATTTTTGGAACTTTCTATAAGTGTTCAAAAATAACTGTCTTACTGCCTCACAGTTACAAAAAAATTCAAAAATAGAATAGGGATTCAAAAATACATTTTTGGGTCCAACCAAAAATCACACACACTCAAGACATCTTAAAGTAACTCCGTTTGAAATAGGTTTTGATTTTAAAGAACTTTGCCTACCATGAAAATTTCCTAAGGTGGCCTAAAAACTACACTGTTTTGAGGAAATTTCAACTTTCTCACACTACCATCATACATCTCCTATTTTAGCACATCCAAGGCTTGTCTAAACACAACATAGAAACACAAACAGGTACATCATAACATATCAATCATCTCTTACATTAATTTTCCCTTTATTAGATCATTGGAAAGTTTTCCTAGAACATGATTCCTTACTTTCATTTCTTGTCTCTTGGTTCGTCTTCATTCTTGTTCTTACTTTTTTTATCTTAGAGAGTGGTAGAGACAAGAAGATGATATTTACAAGAGAAGTAAAGAGTTTTAAGTACTTCCTTACTTGGTTGGTCTTGGTCTAGAGATACAAGGACTTCGCTTTAGTTCTTCCTCGTTTCCTTCTTTTCTTCTTCGTTCCTTCTTCTTCCTTTTCTTCTTTTCCTTTTTTTCTCTTCTTCTTGCTTCCTCCTTTGACCGAAATTAGTGAGAGAGGTAGTGGAGAAATTTGCTTCTAAGTGTGGGAGAAATGATGCTTTTATAGATAAAGGTTGAGTGTGAAATCTTCCAAACAATTTCCAATAATTCCTTTTTCTTTTCTTTCTTTAATTGTCTTTCAATTTGTCACTTCATGTATGATGATATTTTTGGAAAAGAAATCTTCCAAAAGGGTACATGATGACTTAAGGATGATGGGGTTCTTGCTTGGAAGAACAAGTTTCATGATGGGTAAATGGGGTTTTTGGAAAAAGTCTTCCTAGAGTCCTATCATGTTACTATTGCTTCTTGAATTATTTTTCCTAATTTAGTTATTTCATGCATTCTTCTTCTTTTGAGATATACACATGTGTGTGTGTATTTCTATTTATGTATACGAATAATTGCTCTCATTGGGTAGGAAACCTATTTTTTATAAGTCTCCCTATTTTGTTCATCGTTTTTCTATTTCAGTCTTTCTTTTCTCATTTTTATCTTCAAAATTGTCATGTCATACTTTTCTCTCATCATAAGGTGTATTTATGTGTATGTATTTTTCTTACAAGTATTCAATCGTGAGGGGAAATGGGTGGTGTGTGAAAGAAAGGTTGCTTCCAAATTTAGTTAAATGTCCCATCATCTTCCTAATCAAGTTTTTTTTGTAATTATATCAGATCAACCTTCTCTCTTGGAGAAGATAGGGTGAGCCAGCTGAGGGCATTATTATCCTTTTATATATATTTTTTTCATTTATTAATATTAATAATTTGATGTGGGTCCCATTTTGGTTTTTGAATTAGTTTTTGGGCCTTTTCAAATTTTGATGGACTACTTATTTAATTAGAAAATGAATTATTAATTTGGTCTTTTAAAATGAAATTTGGATTTTTATAATTTAATTTGGACCTATTAAATTAATTCATGAGTTCTTGCGCTTAAATTTCAATTTTAAGTCCTAGCCCATAACTTATCTCTTTAGTTGTTTATTTGCTTGAGTAATTGAAAGACTAGGTTTTCCTCTTAGTACCTAAGTTTATTAGGATAATAGATGAGATTTTGTTTCTAGCATCATTAGGATTTATGGAAGTTCAATCTAGGATTATGAACACCCAGGTCTTTACAACCTACCCCCCTTAAACAAAATTTTGTCCCAAAACTTGAGAGTTACCTCTATTATAAAATAATTGAGGGTGATTGGCATGCATAGCATCTTTTCTTTCCCAAGTTGATTCTTCGACCCCTCGGTACCGCCACAGAACTCAAACTAGTGGAATGGTCTTTCCCCATAGAACCTTTTCTTTATGATCAGTAACCCTGATGGGTCGTTCTTCAAAGGTTGCATCGTTGTCTAGCCTGAGCTCCTTCTAACTTAACATATGTGCTGCATTTCCATATACTTTCTTAGCATGGAAACGTTGAAGACGTTGTGTATTCCCGAGAGTTGGGGATGTAAGGCCAATCTATAAGCAACTTCTCTAATTTTTTGAAGAATTTTGAATGGTTTAGTATGTCTCAGAGCAAGTATTCCCTTCTTCCTAAAACGTACAGCTCCTCTACCAGGTTGAATCTTCAAGAATATATGGTAACCAACATTAAAGCTCAAGGGTCGGGTACGCTAGTCTGCGTAACTCTTCTGCCAACTCTACGCGGTTATGAGACGCTCTCGAATGTGTTTAACCTTGTTTGTGGTTTCTTGTATAAGCTATGGCCCTAAAACATTGATTTCCCCAACTTTAGCCTAGCATAAAGATGATCGGCAAGGTCTCCCATATAAGGCTTTGTAAGGAGCCATACCGATGCTGACTTAAAAGATGTTATCGTAGATAAACTCTACGAGCAGTAGGTGTATCTCCCAGAATCCCTTTAAGTCGATCGCACAAGCCCTTAACATATCTTCTAAGGCCTGGATTGTTTATTCTGATTGTCCGTCAATTTGGGGATGGAAAGCGGTGCTAAAACATATGTTCATTCCCAAAGCTCTTGTAGACTTCCCCACAAATTCGAAGTGAAGCGCGGGTCACGATTGGAGACAATTGATGCAGGCGTACCGTGCAACCAAACTATCTCCCAGATGTAAAGTACACTTAGTGATTCTAGGGTATCTGTGACCCCTACCAGTAAAAAGTGTGCAGTCTTGATTAGCCAGTTGACTATCACCCAAATAGCTTCGTGCCCTCGGCGCGATCTAGGCAGTCCCGTGACCAAGTCTATCGTGATGTGCTCCTATTTCCACTCAGGTATTGGCAGGGGTTGCAATCTCCTTATAGGTCATTGGTGTTCGGTCTTAACCTGGTGGAAGGTTAAGCACCTGGCCACGAATTCTGCTACATCGCTTCTCATCCCACTCCACTAGGACTGTCGTTTAAGGTCCTGGTACATTTTGTTACCTCCTAGATGTACTGCAAAGCTGGACCGGTGGAATTCCTTGAATACTTCCTCTCGTAGGCCTTCAACTCTTGGTACAAACATTCTACTCCTAAACTTTAGACTCCCGTCAACGCCTAGGGTCCAGTCAGTAGTGGTGCCATCAGTTGCTATTCAGGACTTCAAGAAGATTGTCTCTTGATCTGCATGTTGTGCTTTTGCCATCCCTGCGAGTAGAACAGGCATCGCCATTATTGAACTTAAAACAAACTCATTGGTCCCCTCTATGAAACTGATGTTGAATTCCCCCATTGTTCCCAGCATATTCCATCTGTCCATTGCCATGCATGCTACCAAATTGTGATTCATACAGCTCAAAGCATTGGCTCCATTGTTTGCCTTGACAGGATGGTATGTTAATTTGAAATGGTAATCCTCCAGAAACTCCATCCATCTCTATTGTCTCCTATTCAGATCTTTCTGGGCGAACAGGTACTTGAGACTTTTTTAGTCGGAGAATAATTCAAATTGTTCCCCATATAAGTAGTGATGCTAGGTTTTTAACGCAAATACAATGGATGTCAATTCTAAATCATGCATGGGGTAGTTTCTCTCATGGATTTTGAGTTTTTGGGACCCATAAGCCACTACATTCCCATTTTGCATCAAAACACAACCTAGTCCTTCCTTCGAATCATCGTAGTACACGGCGTAACTCACGTCTCTTTCTAGAACCACAAGTATTGGGGCACTTGTTAATCATTTCTTGAGCTCTTGGAAAGATTCTTTGCATGACTCATTCCATTCGAATTTGACCCTTTTTTGAGTTAGTCGCGTCATGGCCTTGGCCAGTTTTGAGAAGTCCTGTATAAACCTCTTGTAATACCCTGCCAGTCTTGGAAAGCTTCGAATCTCAAAAATTGATTTGAGCTACTTCCAATCCAGTACAACTTCTACGTGGCCAAGGAATTTTACCTCCTTTAACCAGAATTCGCATTTGTTCGCCTTTTTGTATAACTAATTTCGTCTTATTGCTTGCAAAATGATCTTCAAATGTTGTTTGTGTTCCTCCTCACATGAGGAATATATAAAGATATCGTCGATGATTATGACCACGAACTGATCTAAGTAGGCCGAGATGATTTTGTTCATTAGGCACATGAACATGGCAGGACCGTTGGTTAATCTGAAAGGCATTATTACAAACTCGTAGTGGTCGTATCACGTTCGGAATGTCATTTTGGGTATATCTTCGTCTTGAACCGTTAGTTGATGGTAGATCGCAGGTCGACCTTTGAATAGAAAGATGAACCCCTCAACTGGTTAAAAAGGTCATCGATCCTGGAAGGCGGATATCGGTTCTTTATCATGACTCGAATCAATTATCTGTAATCGATGCAGAGTCTTAGTGATTCATCCTTCTTCTTGGCAAAAAGCTTCAGTGCACCCCATAGAGATGTACTTGGTCTAATAAATCATTTTTCCAGTGGTTCTTGTAGTCGTGTCTTCGATTCCCGTAATTCTGTGGGTGCCATCCGGTAGGGAGCCATGGATATGGGTATCATTCGTAGTTGCATCTCAATACAGAAATCTAGGTCCTGCTGAGGTGGTAGTCCCGATAGTTCTTCAAAAAAAACATGTCCATATTTGTTTACTACTCGTGGAAGAGGTGTACTTGTCTGGCTTTCGTCATTGAGAATTAGGCTGGCTAGTCTTGCGGTTAGGCCATTTTCCCACTGAGTTTTCTTTCTGACCCTTGGTAAAGGGTTATGTCTACCCCCTTTAAATAGAAAACATGATCCACCAGGCGTGTAAGCCATAATCCTCTTTTTGTGGCAATCGATGTTTGCCCTGTGCTTGAACAACCAATCCATGCCTAGGATAATGTCGTAGACACACATATCGATGACTCAAAGGTCGCACATTGAACGTATGCCTGAGACTTCTATTTTAGTAACTGGGGCAGTTGGGGCTTCGGGGATAACTGGTGCTATGGAGGTAGTCATGGCTGATGGCGCCACTGGGGTTTCAGTAGTTTCAGGGGCTACAGGGGTAGTGTCAGGTGTATGTTCTCGGTGTGCATCTTCAGTTGATGCATCCCTTGTATTCACGTCACGTCTAGGGCGAGCCATCGTACTGGTGAAAATATAGATTAATAAAATTTCATAAGATAATATTTAATTAATCACTATTACGATGCCAACAACTGCCTCTAGGGTTAAGTAAGCAAGATTCAACAATATTCATAATGTATTTATTACTTGTAGAGTTGTCCTAATCCAAATCATTCAAGACCCACAAATATTTCTCTAAGTCTATCAGTTCCCGATGACTTGTAGGGTTGTTTTTCCCAATCTGATAACTTACTATGACTTCCAATTAGAACAAACGTTGTGCACAACGCGTTTTCAATAGGATTTCAAATCTAGTTAAACAGATGTCCAAAGATAAGGGTACAACACCCTAAAAACCCTACACATATTAAATTTCATCTAAGTAATTACAATCCATGTCAATGATAATATAGAAACATACTTACATCACGTCATGAGCCATATTGCTGAGGATCAAAACAGGATATAAACATATAAATGTTAAACTGATCAATTATAAATAAGAACTCTAGGGATCCAGATCTCTACTAATAATGCATGATGATATAATATGATTTAAGTCTTAAAATTTATGCTCTGATACCAACTTGTCAAAATTCAAATTTTGAAAAGGTGACCGGTCATGGATCATGGGCCTTGGCCCCACTAGTCCAAGAAAACCTTAATCAATTATTTAGCTAACAATATGCTAATCCAATATTAGTTACCATGAATTTAAATAATTATAATACTTAATCATAAATGTGGGTCAAACAGCCCATAACATCTCAACCAAATAGTTATCTCAACAATTCATTAATCAGTATACTTTAAACAGATGCGAAAGTGTAAGTAAAATGCATGCGTGTCCTAGAAGTCTGTATACTGAATCCCTTGAAGCAGTCGAGTTCATCATCAATCTTCATCATGTTTACCTGAAATGTTTTAAATACAACATCAGCAATACTGGTGAATGGAACATGCATAATAATACAATTCCAAAAATAGGGGGGTATAAAATAGGTTTGCATACTAACATATCATGGCATGACATATACAGTAATATAAACAAAGATGGATAGTCATTCAATTTATTCCTTTTAAAAAGGGATAAACGCATAATTCTTCAATTTATCTCCTTATCTCAGTTCATTTTACATCCTTATCTCATTTCAATCTATTTCATTATCTCGTCATATTTTCTTATCTTTGAAAAATATGAGTATCATTTCTATTTAGTCAAGTATTCATTGCCACAGGAACAGCCTGGGCATTTCTAATATCTATTGCCACAGGAACAGCCTGAGCATAACCAATTACTATAGGAACCGCCTGAGTATATCTAATTTCCATGGTTGTACCATGTACAATGGCCACATGAACAGTCTGGACATATCTTTTTTCATGGTTACAGGAACAGCGTGAGCATATCTAATTTTTATTGTCGTACCATGTACAATGGCCACAGGAACAGTCTGGACATATCTCTTTTCATGGCTACAGGAACAGCCTGAGCATATTACTTGCCACAGGAACAGCCTGAACATAACTCTTTACATGGCTACTAAACTTGTAATTTATTTGGATAAGAATCTTTTCATGACACTTTTCGTGATACATTTCGTAGCACATTTCTTAGGACCTTTCATGATGCTTTTCTTAACACCTTTCATAATACCTTCATAATACTTTTCACTCACATAGACAACAATTGATATTAAATACAATTTTATTTCTTTTATTGTCTTTGAAAAGAACCACTATGTTGTCATTTTACAAGAAAAGATATTGTACAATTTAATTTGAAAAACATTCAGAACATATAATCTTTCTTAAAAAAATTTATCCCAATATCTTACAGAATGAAGTATCATTCATAACAATTAAAAACATTTAAAGTAAAGATAACCTAAGTATTTTCCTTTCTACAATTAATTTTGTAAAACTCGAGAAAATTTTAATAATAATTTATTCAATTAAAATAAATTATGAGAAATGTTTTAATTAAAACTGGTAAAACTTTTAAAATTTTAATACACTAACAAATGATAATGCAAAATCATAAATAAATTAAGTAGAAATTATAAACTAAATAAATTAACTAAACACATATTAACAAATAAACTAGTTTAAATAAAAACATAATCAACTTATG
>JAUTBS010344203.1:0-10588 GCA_032361285.1 Aequorea victoria | reverse complement strand
TAACATATACAGTCTGTGATTGTTTTAACGACCCACATCCCGGATCGGATAAGAGAAAATATACAACAACATAAGAAGATATACTACACTAAACCTAACAGTTAAAAGATGATACAATGCGTTCTCGGCTTCCTATTGTTACCTGTCAAAAACTGAAGGAAAAACAACTACGTAAGCATTTAAACTAATGTGAGAGTACAAATGAAACTAAATTTACTTTATTTATCAGAAATATTTTTCGTTCCAAAACCCTTTTCTACCCATTTGATATATGATATACTTTAAATTGCTTGAATATGCAAATAAGGGTAGAAGAATATAACTATCCATATAGACCGTCTTGAATCATATCATAACAATGACATAGTCAGATATAGGGAGCTACCTTATATAATGGCGGATGATATCATTCCGTACCACCTGACTTGTGGCTCTCAGTATTATTTTTACTTCTCCAGTCAGGATCGCCGATATATTTATGCTCCCTGATGGGTATTTTTCAATATTCTTTTTACTCCCTTGATTAGGAATTCGTCAGATATACATGAGCATACATTCTCAGGTTTCAAAACAACATTGTAAAAATGCTCTCATAACAACACAATTCATGAACATGTTTTCACAACAGTATAATTTGTAAATATGGTCATATAGCAATACAATTTTGTACAAAAAAATAAGCAGTAAAAGTAAGTCATCTGTAACTCACCTTAGTTCTTAAGGAACGAAGGTTGAATTCTACTAGGGTCCTGTTAAACAAACATAATAGATAGATTTTTAAAATTTTATTACAATAAGTCGGTTAAGACATAAAACATACCTATGATGTTAGTTCAAAAGTCTTTTGGTCATGTAGGGGCAGAATGGTTATGTTAGCCTAGAAGCTTTCAATCAAGCTTGTTTTTAGTTTTGATCATAACAACAATTTGATTTGTTTGTTCTTAATGTCTTAGTTGTGGTTGAGATCATATTTCAGGTTTTATTTATCTTATTGAAGCTCAATTTCACACAAAAAGCTAAGAAGAACAAGCTGAGGAATATTATGTTTCAATGTCTCAAAAGTCTTAAAAAGGTCGACCCATTTCCATTAGGTCGACACTTTGATTGAAGAAGAAGATCGGTCGACCCTTTCCCTTCAGGTCGACACTTTCAATGTGAAGACTCAGTATTGGAAGACCAAGAAGGTCGACACCTTCCCCTGTTTAGGTCGACACCTTCATGGTGAAAGAACAGACTTTGTTTTGAAGAAGGAATAGGTCGACACTTATGTGAAGTTCAGCTTTTGGAAAGAAAAGAAAAGGTCGACCCTTTTCCCTCAAAGGTCGACACTTTTGTTGACAAGAAAAAGGTCGACCCAGCCCTTTAAAAGGTCGACACTTTTTATGAAGGCCAGCTTTGAGAAGAAGAAGAAACGGTCGACCCTTTCCTCAAAAGGTCGACACTAATATGCTGAGATGTGCCTCTCTCCTCCCTGCCAAGGTTTAGGTCGACACTTCCATGAATAAGGTCGACACTTTTGCCTCGCCAGAACAAGACACAAATAGGTCGATCCAAGTCAAAAACGGTCGACACAAAATGATCAAAAGGTCGACACTTTGCTTCAAAACGGTCGACACTTTCACCATTCGGTCGACACTTAAAAGCCGAAGCTTTTCTCTCTCCTCTCTGCAAAGCAAACGGTCGACACTTTCCTTGCAAAAGGGTCGACACTTTCCCTCACAGCCCAAAAGGGTCGACACTTCACCAAAAAGGATCGACACCTTGGTTCGAATATTCAAATTTTCTAAAGCTCCAATGGGAAGATTTTGTGCATTAAATGACCCCAACGGTCTGATCTTTAGAGGGGCTATATAAGGGGCTTTAATACATCTTTAATGCAGCAGAAAATAGTAGAAAAACATAAGAGAACAAAGGAAGAACAAGGGCAAACATCATACACCATCATAAACCCTAGCCTCTGCTCAGAAATTATATTTCCCGTTTCTTGAGCTTTCAGTTTCTGGTTGTTATACCAGATTAGGTTGTTTTCTCCTCTCCTCTATTGTAATCTTCATTGTATATCATTTGAGAGTGAGAAAATCTTGTAGTGAGCTTTGAAATTGTAATATTACCTCTCAAGGAAGACAAAGCCTCTGTCATTGCCATTACTAGAGCTGAATCACTCAAGCTCCTCAACAACCTTTCTGAAAAAGAAATTGGTGGCTTCTCTTCGCCTCAAGGAAGAAGGTGATTTTGCTTCACCCATAACCGAAGAATAGGCTTGGATTGGCCTCAACAATCGAAGGTTGGAAGATCGCCTGCAAATCTTCTAGGTTGGAAGATCTCCTGCAAATCTTCTAGGTTGAAGGATTTCCTACAAATCCTTTGTATAGGTTTGGAGTGCACCCGTAAGCACTTCCCCGTAGTGAAAACTCAAGTGCGTTTGAGAGAGTGGACGTAGACCGGGATTTGGCCGAACCACTATAAACCTCTTGTCTTGTTATTTTCTTGTTTCTTTCCCTCATCTCTTTACTTTTGTGCTTATGTAATTTTTTATTCTTGTGCACACACACATCTTAGTTTGTTTTATATCGCTTTCACACTTAGATTTTATCTAAGACTTAAAAGAGTTTTAAAAAGCGTTTAAGTTTGCCATTAAACCTATTCACCCCCCTCTAGGTTTCATATATGGGTCAACATTTTCCTTTCAATTTGGGTTTGTAATGATGATCAACTGAGGTTTTTGACGATTTTGATTTTTTTATGGATGCATGGGTTGTTTCTTTTGTATTATTTGTGTTTGGATGGAAACGTGGGACAAATGGTGACCGTTTGGATTTTAAGTTTGGTAAATGTGTTCAAATTTTGCATTTGCGTTTAATGTCGATGGACGAAGTTAAATGTGAGATGAATGTTTGGGTTGGAATTTGATTTTCATGAATGGGTTTGAATTTGAGATGATTTTGGACTTGTGGTGTTTGAGTCTTGGTTAGATTAAGTTTAGGTTTGACGTATTTGAGTTTGATTGAGTTGTTTGAGTTTGAGTTTGATTGAATTGGAGGAGTTTGAATTCAATTAATTTGTTTATTTTTCTTTTATTTCCAAGAAAATTCGCATCTTTTGAAAAGAAAAAAAAAGGGGAAGGCCGGTCTGGCTCATAGTGGGGCCTCTGGCGGGGTTTTATGCCGGTCCGACCTCTATGGTGCTGGGCCGCGGGAATTTGGCAATTTGACTTCGAATTGAACTATTTTTCTAGCGTGACTTTAAAATCCTCATCTATATATAAGAGCAAGAATTTCTTTTACTTTCAATGCTCTGTATTCTTTTTTTTTTGTTGGCTCAAATTTTGCAGAGCTATGAATGTGTCTTTTTCTCGTGACTGGCTCGATAGATGGATGATCTTGTGGGTCGAGAGGGTGAATTTTTATCATTTTGGTTTAAATGTTTTGTTCAATGTTCACGCTACGGGTCGTCCAACTTTAGAATGATTTTTTTTTCGCGACAACGAAGTTGTGAGATCCAGTGATTCGAGTTTTTGATTTCGGCTGTCAAGAGTTATGCTTGACAATTAAGGAGTTCCAAGCCATGCTTGGTATGTATCTTCATGATCTTCCTATCTTGCCTACTCCACACCTCAACTATGAAACTACTCTGACTGGTCTTTGTGGCTTCAAAACTCGAGAATCTAAATGTTTTTATTTTGGCAACATCATATTCGTACGGAAGCTGCTTGACCATTTTCGTCCATCAGGAGACTTGGGAGATTTTTCATTTCAGAAGTGTCGGAGGCATGCGTTGTGTATGTGTTTACTATCACGGTTTTTGTTTGTTTCCTCGAATGCGAAGCCTGACCTTCGAATTGTGAATGTGACGGGGAAGATGGTCCAATCGGGGAATTCTGTGCCGATGATTTTAGCTGAGACGTTGATGGGTCTGGATGAGGTTCAATCTGGTTTAGTCATTACCTTTCAAGGGAGCCAAATCCTTTTACAAGTACACGTGTTTGTTATTTTTGTAAAACATTTTTTTTTGTGTGTAAACATATTATTGTTTTTTCCTTTCTTTTTTTTTTGAAAAATTAATGTCTTTTTTTTTTTGAAAATGTATATTTTCTTTTGTATGTTGAAGGCATGTATTTTTTTTTTGTTGGTGACGTATTTTTGTTGTAGAAGTATTTTTCTCTCATGGAGTTCTTGATGAGGTGGTGTGTCATTTGCAGATGTGGATAATGGATCGTGTCAACTTGTTGAGCAATTCAGAATTGACTAGATACAAGCCGTCGTACTATTTGCAGAGATTATTTAGGCATCGGTGTTCCTCAACGACTGATTGACAAGATTTGTTGAATGTCCGTACGTGTGGCAAGATCTGTTGGAGGGTTCCATGGTGAGATGTTCCTTCTATGTGTTCCTGCCTTTTAGGGGAGCGGTCTATTTGCTTGGTTGGTCTCCTCAGGTCTATCGTGTACTTCCATGCTCGCATTTGGCGCCAGTTTGGCATGGTTCAAAACGAGTAGATGGGCATCAAAGAATTGTTTCCTATGCCAAAGGTTGACACTAAATTGTTGGTGGATTATTGTTGGTTCTGGGAGAGGAGGATCCGTTTGGGCCCTGTAGCTTCTTCGTCAACCGTATTATCTCCAGAGTATGAACAATGGCTATTGAAAGATATTCAACGCCGAAAAACGGGGATAGAAGAAGAAATCAAGAAACGAAAGCGGGCTTGAGTATTTTCCACTTCTTTGTGCTCTTCAGGCTTATTTCCTTTTTTCTTCTTTTTATTTTTTTGGGTAGAAGAAGTGTTGCCTTGTTATTATGTTAAAAGCTTTAATAATAAATAAAAGAATAAAGAAAAGTCACTTATTTTGGTCATCTTTGATTGTTGTGTATCCTCATTGATTTGTAATTGATTACGTAGTTTTATCATCAAATATATAAACATCGTGCATTTTATTATGTTGATAAGTCTAAAAAATTTCAGAGATGTTTTCCACCGTTAAACTCACAGACCCTTTTGTTCTGTAAATATGATAAAAAAATGCCCCTAGTATAAGCAGGGATGTACAACATTGTCATTTAAATGCCCCTAGTGTCGAGGTGAAAATTTATCGTTTTCAATCAATGCCCCTAGTATTGAGGGCGTTTGTCTTTGCATGTTTTCGACTGATTAAAGAGTGGTCGAGCACCTTTGAGTTAGGGTCGCCTACGTATCTCAGGTGTGGGAATCATACCATAATGTAGTTTAGGCTAAGGTTCGCTCGAGCATTCTTTCTCTCCTTTTGTCGTTCTAATTTTTGTCTAAGCCACCCTTTCGGGTTTTCATCATAGCGAGCTTTTGTTTATTTATTTATTTTTATTTTTTTTATTTTTTTGTTTTGTACCATAACTTTTGCATAGGCTGCTCTTTTGAATTTTTGACGTATCAGGCTCTCTCAAGGGTAGAATTTTTTCAGTCGATCCAGGCTGGTTGGCTTTGTGAACTCGTTTTCTTTAACATCCATAAGGCATGCTGCTCCTCCTGTCATGATGGTCTTTATAACGTATGGTCCTGTTCAGTTTGGTTTGAATTTCTTTCTCGGGTCGAAGATGGGTGCGTGCATTTATTTCAGAATCAAGTTTCCTTTATTCAGATCTTGGGTCTTCACCTTTTGCAGGATGTTCTTGACATTCTTGTTTGTTGTTTCCATAGCTTCATTAGTCTGAGGTCGGTACATGAAAGATCTGTGTCTGGTGATCTTGTAATTTTCTAAGAGCTTGTCAACTTCTCCTCGAAAATGGGACCCGTTATCATAAACCAGTTCATTGGGTACTCTGTAGCAGTAGATTGTATTATTCTTGATGAACTTGTCAACATGGGAGGCTTTCAAAATAGCGAAAGATGCAGTTTCAACCCATTTTGTGAAATAGTCGATTATCACTAAGATGTATTCGTGTCCATTAGAGGCTTTTAGTGTGATCTTTCCTATGATGTTAATTCTCCAGATAGAAAAAGGCCACGGGGCTGTGAGACAGTATAAATGGTTGGAGGTACGTGAGTCAGGTTGGCATGGACTAGGCATTTTTCGTATTGGTGGAGAAAGTCTACGTAGTCTATTTCTATAGTGGTTCAAAAGTATACTTTGTGTAGTATCTTTTTTCCTAGCATGTGTCCGTTCATATGGGGTCCGCAACTTCTCGAATGTGCATCCTTTACGATTTTTCCACTGTCTTCTCATCGATGCAGAGCAGTTGGGTTTCCTGATACGCTCTCTTGTATAATTTTCTCCATAAATGACGAACTAGGAGGCTAGGCGTCTGTTTGCCAGTTTGTCCTTGGTGATTGTGTTCTTTGGGTATTTACCTTCTTCAATGAAGTCCAGATGTCGGTATACCATGGAAGATTTTTTGATTCTTCTTCCATCATGTTATTGATTTCATAGATTGGCTAATCTCTATGTTGGATCATTAACGGTCTCATAGTTACTTCTGGAAGTATCTAGATCATGGAGGCCAGGGTGGCTAAGGCATTCACAAATCTATTCTGATCCCTCGGTACTGTTGACTAAGGAATGACCCTAGAGGGGGGGTGAATAGGGTCTTTAAAATAAATTATGTTTTAAAAACTAATTTAAAATAAATACTAACTAGCAACCTAGATATGCACGTGAATATATAATAACAAGATATGAGAAGAGAGAGTTAGAGATAGACACCGCAGATTTATAGTGGTTCGGCTGTCCAAGCCTACGTCCACTCCTCAAGCACCACTTGAGAGTTTCTCCACTATGGTAAAGCACTTGCGGATGTGCTCCAAACTTTTTTACAAAGAAGGTGACTCACCTCTACTTGTACAAATTTGTTGTAAAGTATTTTGACTCTAAAGTATCAAACTGAAATGAACTCTCTAACTAGAGTAAATATTACAAGACATATCTTTGAAAGATTGACTAGGAAGATGATGAATAGTGACTAGTGGGTCTCTTCTGAATCAATGATGAGAAGATCTTCTTCTAATCTTCAATGAGTGATACAAGATCTTGAGAGTGTAATCCAGGATCTCTCTTTTCTGCTTCTGATCACTTCTGGAGTATGTGATTGATAGATAGATTTTTTGATCAGAGTAATGATGGCTTTCTCTCACTAGATATTTTTTTGTACGATCTTGACTTTGTGTATTGAAGTGTGTTGTTGAATCTTCAGAAATCATCTTCTTTTTATAGGCACTAGCTCTTCAATCTTGCATTAATGAATCATATCTTTGAGGAGTGCTTGCAATAAATGTCTTGCATGTCTTTGGTCTCAGAATTCAAATTCTGAATGTAATGCGTCGTATTTCAAATCATCTTTTCACTGTAGATGAGATCTTGTAATAACTCCCTTTTGAACATTAGTGATCTTTGTCAAAGATTTAAGGTATCTTCTTGGGATTCCTTAAGAAAACATATCCTTTAAAATCTTCTGAATTAATGTAGCCGTTGAGGATCAGGTTCTGGCTTTTAATGCTCTGAGATAAAATCATTTTCTTCCATTTAAAAAACTGATTTTAAGCTTCAGGCGTATTTCTGGGTCAACTCATAAAGGTCTGGGTCGACTCAGGATAGTTCAGGAATACACTAGTTTTAGGTGGTCTGTAGTGGGTCGACTCATCAATGAGTTGGGTTGACTCATGAAGCTTTGTAGAGCAGGGGTCGATGTCTGGGTCGAGTGGTGTCGGTTCAGGCGTGCATTTGTTAGTGGTTGGGTCGACTCACAGATAGTTGGGTCGACTCATGAATGTATAAATTGAGCGCCGGGTCGACAAATGGGGCGACTGGTATCGACTCATTATGGTTATGTAGACTTGGGTCGACTCATAAGACTTTTGGGTCGACTCATGGAGAATGGTCATTACTTGGGTCGACACAGAGACAACTTGGGTCGACTCATTTCTCAGCCTGCAAAAAGTACCGAGAGCTGAATTGACTTGGGTCGACTCAATCCTCAGCCTGCAAAAACTACCGAGAGAAAAACTTGCTTGGGTCGACTCACATGCTTTTGAGGTCGACTAATCGGAAAAACCTGTTATGCTTTTAGCTCGTTGGGTCGACTCATGGAAAAACCAGTTTTGTTATTTTTTGGTTTAAGACCTGTTTGGACATAGTTTATTTGTTGGGTATTATTTGGGAAGGTGTGTAAGATCTTGTTTAAGTACCTGAAATTACTTAAATTAATATTAGATCCAAAGTTTACTCCTTTTAAGGGTTTTAACTTATCACATAGATATGTAAAAAATGTTTTGATATTTATTCAATTTAAATACATTAGATATTGCGATATTATGAATATGATTAATAAACATGTTAAATAAGATATTTTAAGTGTAAATGGAAAACTATTTGAGATTTGTTTAATCATTTAAAACTATGTTTGTTATTATTAAAATCCTTAATTAATTCGTTTAAAATCTTGGGGCTAACAGGTGCGTGGACAAAAGAGATGAACTCAAATTTGGCAATAAGTGAGTCTAACTTTTCATGATACGGTAAAAGCCTTTGTTCTCTAACTTTCTACTCCCTATTGGACTGGGATATGACTAATGGCGAGTCTCCGATTACCTCAAGATTCAAAACCTTGAGTTCTAATACAACTATCATTCCGGTGATGCACGCTTCATATTCTTCTTCGTTATTGGTCACCTCAAAATTAAGTTTGAAGCACATAAGGATTTGGGCCCATTCGGAGTCTATCAATAGGATCCCTACGCCAAACCCATTCTGTTTCAAAGCTCAATCAAAGTACATCTTCTATGTTTCATCTACGGCCTCCATTAGCTCCTCATTGGGGAACCTAAATTCATCGTTTTCTTGCCCTTCGACTGGATTGTTAGTCAAAAACTCTACTACGGCTCTGCCCTTCATTGATTACCTAGTCACAAAGACTATGTCGAACTTGGCTAACGACAGTAGCCAATGGGCCATCCTTTCTATCATTGCTGGTTTCTCGAACAAGTATTTTATCGGGTCCATCCGGAAGACTAGTTTTACTGAGAAAGCTAGTAAATAATGTCGCTCGTAGCCTGCCATCTTCTTGCTGAGGTAGTAAATTTCTCTTTTTACGTCGTCGTCATCCTCTTGCGCCAATATCCATCCCATCGCAATTTCTGCCACTGATATATATAAAATAAGCGACTTCTCGTGTACCGGAGGCACTAGCACTGGTGAGTTTTGTAGGTATCTTTTAATCTTCATAAAGGCTTCTTGACACTTTTCACACCATTTGAACCTCATATCCTTCCTGAGTAGCTTTAACATTGGTTCGCAGGTTGTGGTTAGCTTGGCGATAAACCTACTAATATACTGTATCTTGCCTAGGAAGCTCAGAACTTGTTTCTCTGTCTTGGACGACTCAATCTCTAAGATGGCCTTTATCTTAGCTGGGTCTACCTCGATGTCTCATTGCATGAATCCTAGTAGTTTACCCGTTGTAACCTCAAACGTGAATTTATGTGGATTGAGTCGCATCTTGTACTTCTGAATTCTCTCGAAAAACTTTTGCAGGATTTTGACATGCTGCTCTTTCTGCTTGGATTTCACGAACATATCATCCATATAGACTTCGATTTCTATATGGATCATGTCATGTAATAAAGCGGTAACAATTAGTAGGTATGTTGTCCCAGCATTTTTTAAGTCGAATGGCATGGCGCGATAGATGAAAGTCCCCTATTGGGTGATGAAAGTCGCTTCTCTCAGTCTTCTAGTGCCATTAGTACCTGATTATAGCCCGAGAATCCATCCATGAATGACAAGAGGGCGTGACTCACTGTATTATCCATTCGGGTGTCTATGTGAGGTAAGGAAAAATCGTCTTTAGGATTGACTTTATTGAGATCCCAAAAATTAACACAGACTCGGATTCTGCCGTCTTTCTTATATACTGGTACAACGTTTGTCACCTATTGGGGGTACACAATTACCATTAAGAACCCTGCATCTAATTGTTTAGGTGTCGTTTGGTAACGTTTCTGTTTTATGTTTTCTGTTTACAAAAAAAATAAATAAACGTAAACATCTTTACATTTGTTTATAAACATAAATTATAAACATGTTTGGTAATATATGTTTTCGAAAAAAAAATGTCAAATTCAAGATTTCTATTTATGAAGCAAAAAATAATTAAAAACGGTTTGAAATGGAACCCAAACATTAGACACATAAAAAATTTATTAAACAAATAAAATTACAGAGCAACTACAATCAAAGATAGTAGAATTACAGATAAAGTACAAAAAATTAGTCATTTACTATATTAAAGTTAAACTAGGAATGTTATATCATCCATTACATTACATTGCATAGTTTAGTGGGACACAAAGATAATAAGAACAATAAAAGCTAATAATATAACAAGGCACATTAACAAGCAATTGCATGCACAACAACTGTACAACAGATATTTGGTACTGGAATTCGTGCGTGGTATTGACTGCTCTTCTTCCACGACATAGTTAACCCATCTAAATGAATCAGGATGGTTCAGGCCGTGAGGACAACGGTAGAATGCCTGACCGTAGTTTCTTTTTGTCTTTGCCACGTATAACCGCATGAACCCTCCACCACAAGCACAAAAAGGTGGAGTTTCTCTTATCCGTG
>JAUTBS010344092.1:0-10588 GCA_032361285.1 Aequorea victoria | reverse complement strand
TTGTTAAAGACTTACTTGGTTCGTTGGGCTAAGGCCCATGATCCATGACCGGTCACCTTTCCCAAATTGGGGTGTGACAGTCCCCTCCTTTAACATTTTGACCTTCTGATGGAAGGTGGATGAAATTACTTGTACATTGGGGTCATGCAACCAAGGTCGGCCCAATAATAAGTTGAAAGAGGCCGACATATTAACTATATGGAATTCTATCTCACTTTTGTCAGGTCCCATGGTAACTGCAAACTTGACTACCCCCAGCACATTCTTGCGGGTATTATCATAGGCCCGTACTCCTTGGATAGTCGGCACAAAATCATGTTCTTTTAACCCAAGGTAATGTGATGTCCTGAGTGAGGAAACATTCAGTGTTGACCCGTTATCACTTAATACCACGGGTACTCATTTGCTAAGGCAATTGACTGTTACATGGAGAGGCTTGTTGTGTAAAGGTCCTTTAACTGTCAGATCTTTCTCTGTGAAGGCGAAGACATTGGCCAACCGAGTAGGGCCAACTATTCCTACCAGTTGCATAGGAGTTGTGTTTATGGAGATGTTAGTTTTTCTTAAAGCCCTCAGGACGGCCTGTCTGTGCTTATGGGATGCCATCAGTAGCCCTCAAATGCTCAGATTAACCTAGATTTTCTTGAGCTACTTCAGTACAACATCATCTTATTCTTTGGCCTTCATTGCTGGCTGACTAGCCTCACTTTTCTCTAGGTATGCCGGTTTAAAGTGCTTTTCACTCCTGGTTAGATGTTTGACTTCTTCTTCATGATCCCACAAACTATCCCATAAATTTGCAGCGGTGTTGACCTCTGATAGGTCTAGTCCTTCTTACCACCACATGTCGTCTTCCTATGGCTTCCCTTTTTCTTTATTGGTCATTGGATGGTCTATGCAGGTTTTTGGATTTTTTTTTTGGGGCCGGGCCCTATTCTTTCCCTTCCTCTACTTCCTGTCGACTGATCTCCCTCACTATCCATAGATCTTCTTCCTTTCACCAGTTATCAGGCCCTGAGTAGTCCCAGATGTCATTATCAAGAGCAAAGAGGTTCAAGATTTTTCTTTCCTCTTCAGACGTGATATTCGGGCTGACATTCTGCTTGCCTCTGCTCCTATTCCTGTTCTTTACACTTTCATTATCGATGGACCTATTCTCTGTAGCATTTTATGTTTCCTTACTCTTGTCGCCTCTTCCTATCTTATTTAGTCCTTGGTCCTTCTCGGGCTCGGTTCTGACCTCATTTTTTAGTTCGTCCTTGGGTGCTAATTCTGATCCTTCTCCTGATCCTGTCTCACTATTCCCTGGTTTCTCCATCGATTCCTTTCCTGATTCAATTGTGTGTCCTTTCTCTACACTATCTTCTGGCTGGGTACTAAAGGTAGAAAGGTTATCCTCATCGAGGTCACTCAACTCCTCACTTCATTCTGACTTGTTATCTACACATCCATTCTCTGGCTCGTCCGAGGAGAACCAACCATCATTATCGATATCTATGTCCGGGTTATAGAAGGAAAACTCAACATGCACTTCACCATTTTCGATCATGTTGTCCCACTCCTCCATCATTTCCTCTACTTTCTCCAGCTCTATCAGGTTATTCTCTTCTACGTATAAAGTCCCTTCCGCGTCCAGAGAGCATAGATAATTCTCCTCCAGGAAATGTGGACTCGAACTGGCTACTTCCTCTGAGCAGATGTAAATATCAGGATCATAGCAGGGCGAGGTGGTATGGACACAATTCAGATTATGAGGGGATGGATTCATGTGGTTTGGAAATGGGTTGGTTGTTAGATTAGGTTTAATCGTCGTTCGGGGCAGAATAAACCATTTGTTGATTGTGTGCCCATACCCCTAATGGTAGGCATAGTATAACCCATGGTTAAATCTGATTGAGAGTTGGGTCAGGAAGAGGCATTGGATCGAGAGGATTAAGATGCCCTCTTTCCACCAATCATGGGAATAATATGGAGAGTGGTACACTTAACTGAGTGGATATCCTCCTTGGGGGTTTGGGTGCAAATGATAGGCCAGGCTAACGTGGATGAGGATGGAGAAGGTTAACTTTTGTGACCCTTGATGTATTGTTATGAGGAGGTTTATTGATGGCTTGGTTGGTAGGTAGTTGTTCTGATAGGGCCTAATGGGCTTCTGACTCAGACTTGCTTCTGTTTTCTTAAGGTCTAGGATGACCTGACGGAGGGAAAACAACTAGAGCAACAATGTTGCGACAAACTGTAGGGGTATTATAAATTAGAGCAGCAGTGTTATTAGAGCAGATGGCCACGACCTGAATAAAGAGCATGTAAGACCCCAGATAAGAACGAAAAGGTGTTGGTGATGAAAACCCTGCTTGGCTAAATAAAAAAAGAAACATTGGGCCTTAGCTTGACGATAAAAAAACTCTTAATTTTCTTGAGAAATCCAGAGTGAGAGAAATAAAGAGTGCGGTTGATGAAACCCGGCTTAAACAGAAAAAGGAGAGCGTTGAGATTTCTATCGCCTCAATGTCCAAGAAAAGGTTGTGGGTAAAATCCAGCTTAGAAGAACCTTGAGATTTCCATCGCCTCAACATCTCGGGACTTCCTCAGAAAATCTCAGAGAGGGAAAGAAAAAGGTGCTGGAGAAGCCTCGCTTATCCATTGAGATTCTGGATCTCAAGGGAAAAAAGGGGTGCGGGCGAAGCCGAGCTCGGCTAAAATAAAAAGAAACATCGGGCCTCAGCTTGACGATAAAGGAACTCAAAATTTTTCAGGAAATCCAGAGTGAGAAAAAAAGTGCTGGTGATGAAACCCGACTTAAACGAAAAAAAAGTTTGCATTGAAATTTCTATCCCCTCAACGTCCAAGAAAAGGTTGCGGGTAAAACCCGTCTTAGAAGAACCTTGAGATTTCCATCACCTCAACATCTCGGGACTTCCTAAAAAAATCTCGGAGAAGGAAAGAAAAAGGTGAGGGAGAAGCCTCGGTTATCCATTGAGATTCTGGATCTCAAGCCTCAAAAGGGGTGTGGGCGAAGGCGGGCTCTGCTAAAATAAAAAGAAACATCCAGCCTCAGCTTGACGATAAAGGAACTCAAAAATTTCCAAGGAAATCCTGAGTGAGAGAAAAAAAGTGTGGGTGATGAAACCCATCTTAAACGAAAAAAAGGAGCATTGAGATTTCTATCCCCTCAACGGCCAAGAAAAGGTTGCGGGTAAAACCCGACTTAGAAGAACGTTGAGATTTTCATCGCCTCAACATCTTGGGACTTCCTCCAAAAATCCCATAGATAGAAAGAAAAAGGTGTGGGAGAAGTCTAACTTATCCGTTGGGATTCTAGATCTCAAGCGGCAAAGAGTTGCGGGCGAAGCCTGGCTTATCCGTCGAGATTCTAGATCTCAAGTGGCAAAGGGGGACGGGGGAAGCCCGGATTATCCGTTGAGATTCTAGATCTCAAGTGGCAAAGGTATGCGGGAGAAGCCCAGCTTATCCGTTGAGATTCTGGATCTCAAGTGGAAAAAGGTGTGGGAGAAGCCCGGATTATCCGTTGAGATTCTGGATCTCAAGTGGAAAAAGTATGCGGGAGAAGCCCAGCTTATCTATTGAGATTCTAGATCTTAAGTGGCAAAGGGTGTGGGAGAAGCCCGTCTTATCCGTTGAGATTTTGAATCTCAAGCAGCAAAGAGGTGAGGCGAAGCCCGACTTATCTGTCGAGATTCTGGATCTCAAGCGGCAAAGGGTGCGGACGAAGCCTGGCTTATCCGTCGAGATTCTAGATCTCAAGCGGCAAAGGGTGCAGGTGAAGCCCGATATGACCGAAAAAAGTAGTGTCGGGCCGTAGTTGAACAATAAAAGCTCTCCAAATTTTCTCGAGAAATCCTCAGCGAGAGAAAAAAATGGTGCGAGTAATGAAACCTGAGTTAAACGGAAAAAGGGGAGCGTTGCGATTTCTATCGCCTCAACGTCCAAGAAAAGGTTGGGGTTAGAACTTAGCTTCAAAGACTGTTTAGATCGCCTCAACATCTTGGTGTTTTCTCAAAAAATATCGAAGAGAGAAAGGGAAAGGTGCGCGAGAAACTTGACTTATCCGTCGAGATTCTAGATCTCAAGCGACAGATGGTGCTGGTGAAACCCGACTAATCTATCGAGATTCTGGATCTCAAGCGGCAAAGGTGCGGGCAAAGCCCGGCTTGGACGAAAAAAGAAACATTGAGCCCTGACTCAATGACGAAAGAACCTGGCTATGAGGGCGACCGTAGAACCTGGCTAACAACAACGAAAGAGGTTGGGATTCAGCCCAACGACTATGAGGCTCGGGAAAACCTTAGGGGGTCCTATGAAAGATAAAGAGGCTCGGGTTGATGAAACCCGACTCTAAACAAAAAAACAAGGTTGGATCTCGAACCAATGACAAGAATACTTGGGACAACCTCGAAGGGTCCCGTGAAAGAGAAAGAGGCACAAGTTGATGAAACCCGGCAAAAAATAAATAAAAAGGGTTAGGTAATAGCCCAACGATGTCAAACCTTGGGGCGAGCTTGGGTAGTCCCGGGAGAGAGAAAAAGAGGCATAGGCAATGAAACCCGGCTCCTAACAAAAGAAAAGGGTTGGGCAACATCCCAACGATGACGAATCAAGGGGCGACCTTGGGGGTTCCCAGAGAGAAAATAGGAGGCGCTGGTGATGAAACTTTGGTCCAAAGAAAAGAAAAGGGTTGGGCAATAGCCCAAGGACGACGAATCTCGGGGCGACCTCAAAGGGTCCTGGGAGAGAGAGAAAAAGGTGCGGGTGATGAAACTTGGCTCAAAACAAAAGAAATGTCGGGATTCGACCCAATGATGACAATCCTCGGGACAACCTCGAGGGGTCCCGAGAGAGAGAAAAAAGAGGCACAGGTGATGAAACCTAGCTCTTAACAAAAGAAAAGGGTTGGGCAACAACCTAACAATGATGAATCCTAGGGCGACCTCCGACGATCCTGGGAGAGAGAAAAAGAGGCGCGGGTGATGAAACCCAGCTCCTAACAAAAGAAAAGGGTTGGGCAACAGCCCAATGACGATGAATCTCGGGGCAACCTCGGAGGGTCTCGGGAGAGAAAAAAAGAGGCGCGGGTGATGAAACCCAACTCCTAATAAAAGAAAAGGGTTGGGCAACAACCCAACGATGACAAATCTTGGGGCGACCTTAGAGGGTCCTAGGAGAGAGAAAAAGAAGCGCGGGTGATGAAACCCTGCTCCTACCAAAAGAAAAGGGTTGGGCAACAACCCAACGAAAAAAAATCCCAGGGCGACCTTAGAGGGTCTCGGGAGAGAGAAAAAGTGGCACGGGTGATGAAACCCGTCTCCTAACGATGACGAGTCATGGGGCAACCTCAGAGGATCCTAAGAGAGAGAAAAAGAGATTCGAGTGATAAAACCTAGCTCTAAAAGATGAAAGATAACATCTACACTAATCAATCATAAGCAAACAATAAATAAAACACATAGCCTTATGAGCTGCTTATCCTAAAGGGAAATTTCTAAGCAACTAAATGTAATAAAAAGAGGCTGGATAGTCCAGTAATCAAATATTTTCTGAATAGAGTCAAGAATATAGCTCCCTTGCCAAGTAGTACCTGAGTAGGTCAAACGGTACGCAATAACCTTTTTTGCTATATCAAAAAGGGGAATAGGGCCTGAAGGCTTGCCTGCTTCCTCCACATAGCACCGAGACAATAAACCGTCGGGGTAAAGGATAGGCAAACATTTGGTTTATTTTATTTTCTCCTTTATTCTTTATTTTTGAGAAGTAATCATCGAAAATGGAAGAGAGGAGATAGAAATAATGTAATGCAATGCGAATACTAATGAAAAACTTCAGATAAGAACATTGAAGTTTTTTTCGTGTTTAGCTCACTTTCTTAAGTAGTCCCCAATGTACTCGCCACTGTGAGAAACTCCCTAAAAAAATGCGTCACCCTCCCTTTTAAAATTCATTTTTAAAAGGCTCTCAGTTTTAAGGTTTTAAAATAAAAGAAGGGTTTTATGTTTTTGAAAAGATAGCCCCCCAAATGCATCCGTGTTAAGGGCCGCACAATTGGAGTCGTCACTTGGTTTTTAATGAGAAATCAAGAAAATAAAACTTTCAAGGTACTAGTCCATCGTTACAACAGATAATGCTTCGGGAGCTAGGGTACAAAAAGGGAAGGTGTTAGGCACTCCTCTCGCCCGATCTGAAGATCGGCCTCTACTTACCTATTTCTTTAATTCTTGTCTTATGTTTTTCGAAAGTCACCTATACAGAACGGGGGTGGAACAGAGATCATGCAAAACCAAACAATGAAGTGAAACCTAACCTAAAACTAAGGTTTCCTAAGTATACTTGCACTTATTTGCATGTTTAAAAGGCGGGATGGCAACTGTCACACCCCAAAATTTGGAGAGGCGACCAGCCATGGATGATGGGCCTTAGCCCAACTAATCCAAGAAAGCCTTAATCAATTATTAGCTAACAATATGCTTATACAAAATTAATTATAATGGATTTAAACAATTTAAGATCCAATTTCATAAATGTGAGTCAAACCGCCCAATAGTTTCAACATGTTGTTTCAACAGCTCATAGTCAATCTATTTAATTCTATTCAAATGCGGAAGCAGTAATAAATCAGTTATTCTTTGAATGTAGAAGCAATATATAAATTTATAAATGCATGTCCTAGAGGTCTTTATACGGGATCCCTTCAAGCAGTCGAGTCCATCATAAACTTCATTTTTGTTTACATGAAATGTTTAAATTTTACATCAGCAAAAAGCTGGTGAATGGAACATACATAATATTATACAGTTCAAAATATGAGACATGAAATAGTTTGTACATTAACATAATCATGACAGGATATATACAGTAATATCAAAAAGAAATTATTCAACTCATTATTTCATTTCAATGTCTCATGTCATATTCTCATTTCGTTATTTCATATCATTTCATCTCATATCATAATCTCAATTTACTATTTCATCTCAATGTCTCATTTCATTCTTGCATATATAAATGTATATGTATTTCAATTCCTTTCATTTGGTCCTGTTATCAAAGAGTCACCAAGTCATCATATACTCCAATCATTTGATCCCGAATACGGGTCACCAAGATATCACATAATCAATTCAATCGGCCCTAAATATGGGTCACCAAGAAATCACATAATCAATTCATTTGGCCCCAAATACGGGTCACCAAGAAATCCCATTCATTTGGTAATTTTACCAAGATATTTTTTCAGACATTATGTCTGTATCACATCGTTTGGTCCCACTATGGGTCACCAAGATATCACATCCATTTGGTTATATTACACAAATTATGAAGTTATCTCATTTATTTGGTAACATTACACGAGTTATCAAGTCATCTCATCAGACATTATGTCTGTATCTCATCATTTGGTCCCATCTATGGTCACCAAGAAATCCCATTCATTTAGTAACATTATATGAGTTACTAAGTTATCTCATTCGTTTGGTAATGATACCAAGTTATCTCATAAGGTTTTTATCAATTCATATACTTTCCATCTACAATGTAGGATGTTGTTGTGTTTAATAAGAATCTAATGCTTTTCATAATGCATTTCATAACACTTATTCATAATATGTTTCATAACTCGTTTCATTACATTTTTCACATCACTTATCATTCACTATTTCATTACGTAGGATATGATAACCTTTTTATAACATTCTTCATTTTATAGGCTATTCAAGATGGTATTAAACCTTTTCATAACCCTTTTTATTTGGCCGCTTATATAAACGGGTCACCAAGATATCATCTCATTTCAATAGTATAGGGAAAACTTGTGAAATAATTGTTAAGAAGTATCTTCATACTATACAACATTCATACCATGGTTCTTTACCAGTACATATCATTCCATTTGTCTTAAAGGCATTTAAACCATAACCATTTCATTTTTCAAGCTAATCGGGGGTACAAGGTTTTAATTGAAAGTATGTAGGTAATAAACTCTTATGCAAAACATTTATGTCATGATTTTTTAGTAAGAAATCATACAATGTCAAATAAATTATTTAAAACATTTAAATTTACGTTTTCAAGTAGTTTTGGGGAGTTTATTTCAAAGTACGTAGCATGAGAGCCACTCACCTGAGGTCCACGCTAAGCTCAAAAGAAATAGAATGTACTCAACGATTCGTATGTCAACCTGAATATGTGGCACAATCTATTACAATCTAATAAAGCATTTAAACTATTTAACTTATCCAAACAAACCCTTACCAACCATTAAAGGTTTCATTCTTAGCTTCAAGTGTTAATTAAATCATTAACTTATTTTATCCTTTAAATTAATGCCAAACAGAGTCTAAGCCCTTAAGAATTCATTTCAACAATATATCAATATTTTTCGGGTGATAGGTCGACCCAAAGGTGTTACAGAGGGTTTTGAGTCGACACAGCAAAGCTGTGAGTCGACACAGCAAGGCTGTGAGTCAATCCAAAGGCAAACAGGTCACAGTGAGTCGACACCAGAGGTTTTTGAGTTGACTCACGGGCATAAAAGGGCCCAATGAGTCGATACCGGGGATTTTTGGGTTGATCCAAAGATGTTACAGATCACCTTGAGTCGACACCAGGAGCTGTTGTGTCGACCCAAGATTTGGTCAAACCAAGGTAACATGAGTCGACCCAAGAGGGCTTTGGGTCAACCCCAAGGTAAAATGGCGCCCATGAGTCGACACGAGAGGCTGGTGGGTCGATCCATTGGCTCAAGGCTGGCTCCGTTCGGACGCCCCACGAGTCCCGTCCGAACGAAATGAAGCAGAGGCGACAGGGAAGAACTCCAACGCGCGTGAGTCAACCCAACCATCATGGGGGGTCGACCCAAGGGTCGGGACAACCATTGATGGCTGTTGTAATCCCATCTTTTCATGGTTTTCAGTCATTCTTTCTTTCATTAATCATCAGCCAAGATGTTTTATCATGTTTTATTACATTCTCGAGGGTTCTAGACATCTTAAAGTGAATGATTTCATGATATTAACATACATGGATTTTATATAGATATTAATTGTTATATATATGTATATGTATATGTATCACTGATATATATACATAATTCGAACTTTATTAATCTCTGATTCCCCATACGTTTAATCCTAAAACTTTTATCTAATCACATGCCTCGGTAGTCTAGACATAAACTAAATTATAAACTTATAAACATGATGATATTTATATACATACGTTTACTGTTTATAAGAGCTAAACAGGAGATTGATTCTTACCCGAAATCACCGAATGGTGATGAAGACGAATGTGAGGATTATGGTGGTGGTTCCTGCGATCAACGTTGAGGTGATTGCTAGGGATAGCAATGATGGTGCTCCACAGTAATGGTGTGTGATCAGAGGAAGATCAATTGAGCGAGAGAGAGGAATCGGTTGAAAGAGATAGAGTACAGAGAGATGAGTTGCTTCGGGAGAGGGATTCCATATAAGATAGGAGGGAGCCAAGAAATCAGTGATTGGATCCCTGAATTCTCTCCTTGATTCCTGAACCAACTCCCTAAAAGAATGAAGCTGTTGACCCATGCCTTTAAAAGTCTGTCACTCTAACACACAACTGTCATCCCCTCCCCTTTCTTATTTCTTTTATTTTCTTTTTTTGTCTTCATTTTCTCTTTCTTTATTTCTTTCTTTTTATTTTTCCTGTTTTATTAGTTTAATAATAGCAATAACTTAATTAGTTTTATTTTATTTATTTATTAAGAATCTTTAATTATTTTCTCCAACTTATGATTTTCATTTAATTAGTTTATTAATAATTTAATTAATTAAATTACTGAATTAATAAATAATTTTAAAAAAAATTAAAATTTTACCGGATTTTACATGATTAGAAAATAAAAGCTATCAATCGCTCATTCAAAGAGAGAAATCAGAAAAAGAAAAGAGAGCAAATCTAAACATCAATCATTCAAGATCAAAATCAGATTCTCTCATCTACTATTCAAAAAAATCCTAGCAGCTACTGTTCATCATCTTGCTCTTGGATTTTTCTTTTGTGAGCTACAGTGTAAAAATCTACTATTCTCAAAGAGTGTTTCCATCATTGTTTGTGTAACAAACAAACCATCAAAATCATTGTAAAAGTAAGGGTGAGTCACCAGCTACTATTCTTTGTGTGTGGTATAGCACACAAAAAGAAAGATCACAAGTGCTAGAAGCCTGGAGGCTTTGGAACGCAGCTTGGTGAGTCTTTGAAAAAGGCTTGAAACATTATATCACAAGTGCTAGAAGCTAGGTGGCTTTGGAACGCAGCTTGGTGAGTCTTCTATAAGAAGCTGAAGCTAAAATCACAAGTGCTGGAAGCTTGGTAGCTTTGGAACGCAACTTGATGATTGCTTGTAAAAGGTTTGAAGCACACTCATAATTGCTCTCAGATGGTGAAAAATCTCAAAAGACGCTTAGGGAGTGGACGTAGGCTGGGATAGCCGAACCACTATAAAAATAACGGTTTCATCTCTCTCTCTCTATCTATTTATCTTTATTATAATTGTCTGTGATTATACATATATATATATATATACTGCTTAATCACC
>JAUTBS010343981.1:0-10589 GCA_032361285.1 Aequorea victoria | reverse complement strand
AATTTAGGATTTAATTGATAACAAGGTGATCCCGCCCCCAACGGCGGTCAAGCCTAATGTTACCACCAATCCACTACCGAATCACATAAATCCACCCCATTGGAATCTAAATCATATCCACACAGTTTCACCTTGCTATGATCTCAGTATCTACATCTGTCCGAAAGAGGCTGTCAGACTAAGTCCACATTTCCCAGAAGATAATCTTTTATGCTCATTGGATGCAGAGGGGACTCTGTATATAGAGGAAAATTATCTAGTAGAGTTGGAGGATGCAGAGAAAATACTGCAGGAATGGGACAACATGATGGCAAATGAAGAGGTACACGTGGAGTTTGCCTTCTACGACCCGAATGTAGATACCGACAATGATGGTTCGCTCTTTTCGGACTAGTCGGGAAATAAAGGTACAGGTAGTCACTCGAAAGGAAGCGACGGTTGGAACAACCCCGATGATGATGACCCTTCTACCTCTGGCACCCTACTAGATGATGGTGTAGAACAGGAAGACACAGATAAATCAAAAAAAAATCAGAGGGGAATCTAGGGAATACGGGATCAGGAACAAAAAGAGAAGCAGAGACAGTGACAGATAAAGAACCAGACACAGGAGCAGAGATAGGAACACAGAGAGAGACAAGATCAGGAGCAGTAATGGGATCAAGGAAAGACTTGGGATAAGAACCCAAGAAAGAGTCTAACAGCCAGACTCAAACTAGGTTTGAGAAAAGCCGAGAGTCGAGCAAGCCAGGGAACAAAGAAGAGAACAAGGAAGTCGATAATGTGACAGGAATCGGGCCCACTGATGTCAAAACTACCGAGAATAAGACTAGGAGCAGAGGCACAAAGAATGCCGACCTAAATATCATGTCTGAAGAAAAAGAAGGCATTCTAGACCTTTTCATTCTTGATGATGATATTTGGGAATACTCAAGGCCCGATAACAGTTAGAAAAATGAAGAATTATGGGCAGTGGAAGAAATAAGCCGCCAAGAGGCAGAGAAAGAACAAGGCCCAGCCCCAAAAGGAAAGTCAGAAACTGGCCCAGACCACCCAACAACCAACAAAGAAAAAGATAAAGCAGCAGAAGACGATCTGTGGAGATTAGAAGGACTAGATTTGTCCGAAGTAAACACTACTGCAGATCTATGGGATGGTCTGTGGGACCCCAAAAAAGAGGTCGAGCATTTGACCAGGAGTGGAAGGCACTTTAAACCCACTTACCTGGAAAAAGGTGAAGTTAGCCAGCCCGGAGTAGAAGCTAGAGAATAAGATGATACTGTACTAAAACAACTTAAGAAGATTTAGGCTAACCTGAGCATTTAGGGGCTACTGATGGCATCTCACAAACAAAGACAAGCCATGCTGAGAGCTCTAAGTAAAGTCGACATCTATATTGACACTACTCCTGAATAGCTGGTAGGAATAGTTGCTCCTACTCGACTGAATAATGTTATTGCTTTCACCGAGAAAGATCTGTCTGCCGAATGACCTTTACACAACAAGCCACTACATATAGTAGCAAAGTTCCTCAGGAAACGGGTACTTATGGTATTAATCGATAATGGGTCATCACTGTATGTATGCCCACCCAGAACAACGCACTGCCTCGGGTTAAAAGAGCAGGACTTCACACCAACTACCTAGGAGGTACGAGCCTATGATAATACTCGTATGAACGTGCTAGGAGTAGTCAAGTTCGCTGTTTCCATAGGATCCACCAAAAGTGAGATAGAATTTTATGTGTTGGATTTGTCGGCCTCCTTCAATCTATTGTTGGGCCGACCTTGGTTGGATGACCCCAATGTGAAGGCAGTTCCATCCACCCTCCATTAAAAGGTCAGAATGATAAGGGATGGGGCTGCCCTGACTATTTTTTGGCAAATCAAGCATCCAGACACCTGCCACTGGTGGCACCCCTTTGCTCGAGATACAGCACGAGGAAGAAGATCTCACCCTAAGCAGTTTTGAATTTGATGAAACAACAACCATTCAGACTTTGATGACTGGAGAGCAGTTATACGTGAAACCTCAGGAGGTTACAATGATGGGTAAAATATTATACTTCCCAGGCCTAGGGCTTGGAAGAAGTCAACAAGGAAGAACTTAACCGATATGTGTTCAGGGGAATAGCCATACCTTTGGTCTGGGATACAAGCCCACAGTTCAGGACTTTGCTAAGGCAAAAATGGAAGCATAGAGGAAGGCATGGGCTAAAAGAAGCAAGACAGAATATCTGGCTCCGCTGCCAGCTTATGGGCCACTGAATAGGCAGTTTATAAATGAAGGCAAGACTTTTTCATTCTGTGGATTTCCAGAACCATCGATTGATGAGAGGTCTGGGCAGAAGACACCTGGGATGGAAATATTCTTTGAACATCAGCTGATGAACAACAAGCCTGAGAAAGATAAGGCAGAAGACAAAGGCATAGCAGAGAAAGTACGCGAGAAAGACTGGATCAGGACCTGGAGGAATTCACGTTGAGGTCTTTCTTTGAGGGAGCAACTCCAATACATGCAGAAGAAGGTGCGGAGGAGATTTTCATGTTGGGCAGTGACGAGCCAGTCGACTGCTCTAGCTTTATAACGAACGAGGGTAATATCGTAATAAATAATTGAGCTTACGAATATAATATTTTGGATGATGTAGATAGTGAGTCAGAGTCCGAGTCAGACTCGTCTACATCTATAGATTCAGAGTCCACCGAGCATCTACCTGTTGGGGTGTCTTGGTCTTCTATTTCAGCTCAATACACGTTAAGATCTGTAACCTTCACTGTCAATAATAATGACATGGAGAACTCTTTTGGTTACCCTGTTGTACTTCTATTTGAATATTTGATTTTTGACTCAAATAATTTTGATGGGGTTGTTCCCCAGGAACTAAAACTTTTAATTAAAAAAGAAGAAGAGATGCGCGCTAAACCTTTAATTGAAATTTTTTTTTCAATAAATCTGGGTACTGAGAAAGATTCACAAATGGTCCAGATCGGTTCTGCTTTATCAAATGAAGAACGTGAGCCATTAATCAAATTATTAAAAGAATTTAAAGATGTCTTCACGTGGTCATACACAGACATGCTCGAAATTGACCCAAAATAGACCAACACAAAATTCCCCTCAATCCCGATGCCAAACCCATGAAACAAAAGTTGAGACGTATAAAACCTGATTGGACCCTCAAAATCAAAGAGGAAGTTACCAAGCAAGTGAACGCCAACTTTCTTCAGGTGACAGAGTATCCCCATTGGGTTGCTAATATCGTTCATGTGCCAAAGAAAGACGTTCGGGTGTGAGTTTGTATTGACTTCCGGGATCTTAATAAGGCAAGTCCCAAAGACGACTTTCCTCTGCCACACATAGACGTCCTTGTGGACAACACTACTAGCCATGCTCTGCTATCATTTATGGACAGATTCTCAGGTTACAACCAGATCCTCATGGCCTCTGAAGATAGAGAAAATACTACGTTCAGCACGCCGTGGGGGACGTATTGTTATAGGGTTATACCTTTCGATTTAAAAAATACAGGATCCACGTATCAATGTACTGTAATGGCATTACTCCATGACATGTTACACAAAAAAGTGGAAGTATATGTCAATGATATGATTGTCAAATCCAAAGACCGTAAAGAACATACCCCAGCCTTAGAAAATTCTTTGAGAGAATTTGGAAGTATAGAATGAGGTTGAACCTACAGAAATGTGCTTTTAGAGTTACAACAGGCAAAATATTAAGATTCATCATCACTCAAAGAGGGATAGAGGTGGACCCTTTCAAAATTAAGGCAATTCTAGAAATGCCTCACCTAAAAACAGAGAAAGAAGCTAAAGGATTCCTTGAGAAAATTCAGTTCATTAGTCGTTTTATCTCGAAACTGACTACAACCTGTGAACCTCTTTTTGATTTACTTAGAAAGAATACCAAATTCCAATGGGATCAGCATGGCCAGAATGCCTTTGAGTCTATCCAAGAGTACCTACAAAAGCCTCTAGTACTTTCCCCTCTAGAACCAGGTAAACCGTTAATACTCTCTACCTATTCGTAAATGAGTCTGCAATGGGCTTCATGCTAGCGCAAGAAGGGAACAACGGTAAAGAAAGGGCTATGTACTACCTAAGCAAGAAAATGACAAATTATGAAGCCCGATACATGCCACTGGAGAAAACTTGTTGGGCTTTGGTGTGGTCGTCAAAGAAGTTATGACACTACATACTGGCATACCCTGTAGTGTTGATTTCAAGAATTGACCCACTCCAGTACCTGTTTGAAAAACTTGCACTGACAGAAAGATTGGCCCAATGGTTACTACTATTGGTCGAATTCGAACATCACTACAAGATTAGAAAATTTGTAAAAGAACGAGCCGTAGCATAATTCTTAGTCGATCAGCCAGTTGAGGGACAATAAAACTCAGATTTTTAGTTTCTCGACGAAGACGTGTTGAAAGTTGAGAATGAGTTATGGATACTATATTTTGACGATGCCTCAAACCAATATGGTTATAAAATCAGGATACTGCTAGTCACTCCAGATGACTCGCATGTTCCGTTAGCCTATAAACTAAACTTTGAGGTCACCAACAATCAAGCCGAATATGAAGCGTGTATCGCCAGGATGAAAGCCGCCTTGGAATTGGATCCGAGAACATTAGAAGTGAACGATGACTCCGCCTTGGTTGTCTCCCAAGCCAGTGGGAAATAGAAAGTTAAATAGGAGAAAATGATACTGTACTACCAGGAGCTCGACCGACTTATTTCTAGCTTTGAGGAATTTATTTTCATCCATTTACCCTGGCTTCATAATAAATTTTGCTGACGCCCTTGCCACTCTTGCCTCCATGATTAACATACCCACAAAGGTCAAAATAAGGCCTTTAGTGATTGAATAGAAGAGCATGAGGGCATACGACGTTGCAGTCTTAGAGCAAGAAGAAGGAGATGGTTTGATATGGTTCCATGACATCTGGAACTTTATCGAGGAGGAAAAATATTTGAAATATGCTAGTGAAAAGGACAAGAGAGCCATTAGAAGATTAGCAGCTCAATTCATAATATGTGGTGAAAAGCTGTACAAAAGATCTTATTTGAGGGTGAACAAGCTTTGTGTAACAGACGAAGAAGGTCAAAAAATCGTGAAAGAAGTACACGAAGGAGTCTGTAGGCCTTACATGAACGGGATGATGTTGGCCAAAAAGATCTTGCGATAAGGCTATTTCTGGATGACGATGGATATGGACTGCGTTAAGTTCGTCAAAAGATGCCGCAAGTGCCAAATTCATACAAATCTAGTACATCTTCCACCGTCAGAACTATACAATATGACTTTTCTTTGGCCATTTTTAGTATGGGAAATAGACATCATTGGCAAAGTCATGCCGAAAGCTTCGAACAGACATGAATTCATTTTAGTAGCCGTCGACTATTTCACTAAATGGGTTGAGACTGCTTCCTTTTCAGTCCTCAAAACTTCTCACGTGGCAGCAAACCCCTTTTTGCAGAATGGCTCTTGGATTCTAGACTCCAGCCAGCGGATACTCCAGAATGTTTACCTTTTCCATCAACTAGATCTGATAGAAAAATGCAAAAAAATGAGAGTTGAGTGAAAAAATTGAGAGATATATAAAAGGAGAGTTGAGTGGAAGAATCTAGAAAAAGGAAAAAAGGAGAGCTGGGTGGAAAAATTGAGAGAAATATATAAAATGATAGCTTTGAGAGATACTTGAAGGAGCGGGTGACTGCCCGCAAAAGCAAAAGAGACACTGGATTGCACAATGTCCAAACCAATCAGTGTCTCAGCCAAGATTAGTGGTACAGAATTCTTCCCCTCCTTTATTTGAGAGGCTACCTGTACTAAGGTAGTGCTGACATCATCATCTCTCGAAAAAAGAAAGAAATGAGCCAAAAGACAGATGCACAAAGCATAGCGACGACAAGACTGTAGAGGAAAATCAAAAAGAGAGCCGGCAGGGCAGAAGCGGCTCACCAGATAGGATATGTCGAGGACCCTGCCATGTAGAATAAGAGAGGCTTCACAACCGCTCAATCCGCATAAATCCCTCAGAAGTTTCTTTGGGCTCGCAAGAGATGTGAGGATCAAGATCTCCTCTCGAGGGAAGAGATGCAAGATAGCTTTAAACTCTTCAATGGCCGGGCAGAGCTCTTCGTCTACGAGTCTGAAAGTATGAGCCATCGGATCCCATAACTGAGTAAACGACTTTAGGAAATTTCAGTCCATCCTCACGGCCCTCAAATGAAAAAGGGCATTCAAACCAAAATTCATAAAATTAGTTTGCTCGATCTTAGTAACTCATCGGTCCAGCAAGAGAGAGAATTTTGGGTGGAAAAAGTCATGTTACAGAGTCGAAGTTGGCTATTAAAAGAAGGCTGAACATCCTCTTATAAAAAATTTGGGGGGCCAGAACCTGGCTTGAAACCCATTTCAACCTGGCGCGCGCTACCTCTTCCTAGCGTCTGCCACCTCATTCTAGCGTGCGCCATATCCACATGGCATGCGCCATGTCATCCTTTCCCGTTATGGTGCGCGCCACCTCTGATTTGAAAGAAACAGTTTTGTTCTCCCTTTCTGCTTTATGTCTGAGTTGTCATTATTGGCATTTAATATCTACGGATGGTAGCGTAACCATTTCAGTCTATGCCTTACTATCTACTAACATCCGTGAATATACATTCGTACAGATATAAAAATACAACGAAATCTAAAAAAAGAGCGAGCACAACCCTTGTAAATCAGATCCTGTACATATGTAACATAACTCTGTAAATACCTCGTAAATAAATCTTGCAAACATATTCTATAAATAACATCCTGTATATATGTAATCTTGTATATCTGTAAATAAATCCTGTAAATAAATTCTTGTATATTTTTTGTACATAAATATAACCCTATAAATACCCTGTAAATAAAATCATTGTATGTTATTGTACATAAATAAGTATTCCCTGTAAATATAATCCTGTAAATAGCCGCGTACATATTCGTGTACATAAAACATGTAAATCATTCCCTATAAATATAACCTTGTAAATAAACACTATACGTAGCATCCTGTACATAACATAACTTGTAAATATTTCATTTACATGCATAACATCATGTATATAGCAAACCTCTGTAGATATACAACACATGTAAAAAAATGACAATCCATTTATATAAATAAAAATATCCATACAGAAGAAGAAATGGAAAAAAAACTATAAAAAAAGAAAAGAAAAAGAAAGAATGCTGAATAAATATTCAATCAGGCACGAAGGCCTATCCCAATCAAATAAATGTATATAAATGAGAAAAATGTATATATAGTGCAGAATAAATAAGAGAACAACACGAGACATTCTAATCACACCGGCGACGAGTGCGACGCGGAGGCTCCAGGACAGAGGATGCGGAAGTGGTGGCATTCCCCGAGTCAAAGTCCTCATCACTGTCGGCCTGATGCGCCCGAACCCCAGCCCGCGGGACAATTCTTCAGAAATAGCTGCCGATGGACCAACAGAAGATGGGGTGGCAGCATGGGAAGATGAGAATGCCCCGTGAACAGAAGTGCAGCTGCCGGAGAGAGGCTATAAAGAAATAGAAGAAAATACAGAGAGAGAAAGAGAAACAACACCATCAAAATAACAATATAATAAAAGGCACATAAAAATAAAAAAAAAATCTAAATAAATAAAAACTCACCGGACGGGGAGGAGGGTGAGTAGGTTGAGGGATGGGGTCGATGTGGGCCTCCCAAAACATTTGTGTCTGCCGCCTCACCAATATCATCAGCGCACTGATGGTCTGAAGGCATTCCTCCGCAAAAGCGAGAGGAACCTGAGATAGGAAAAGAAAGAAAAGAAAGGTGTTAAACAAGCCAACGAAGATAAAACAAAACAAAATAAAATAGAAATGATAAAATAGAAAGGCATAAAGGAAAGTACCACGTCAACCCCGGCACCAAAGTGCAGCTCTGACGGCCCATGGAGAGGGAGAGGGATAAGACGCCGACATCCATCCTCGTGTGTGTCTACCACCCGAGGCAGTAGTGGAAGGAAAGGACCTGCAGGATCTGGAACTGGAGTGGTGTAGGCGTGAGCAGTAGAAGCAGTACCAGCATCGGCGCCAACAGTAGTATGGGTAGCTTGGGTAGTCGCAACACCACCACCACCAGCAGGAGTAGGACACCCATCAATCACAGGAGGAATTTGAGACGTCGAGGGCTGTCCAGCCTGCATCTCTGCAAGATGGATGGCAATCGAATGCATTAGGAAGTCACGTGCAAAGGTGGCGTACTCCCTCTCGGCTAGGAAATCCCCAGCTGCAAAACCATACATCGCCTTAACGATATCCTCGAACGACATGGTGTACGTCAACCTCATACTGGGTGGAGGTGGTTGAGGGACCCGGAAGTAGTCCAGTCTCAGCGACTGCCGAACTACCCGCTCACATAGGAATCACTCCTGGAAAAACGGACCCTCGAATAGGACCCTCATCTGAGAAGCCTGACGATTCCTCATCAGATCACCTCCTTCCCTAGCATCCATTCCCTCCCACAACTGCCAATTCACCTAAAAAATAAACTAAGTATAGGTTACATACAAGCAGAATCACCGAAAGAAAATCAAACATGCATAAAATTAAAATATAACATACATGTGCGGGGGATAGGTGATCTAGGTGGAGACGGTAGGTGTTCAGATCCTTCGCGTTCTTCTTCCTCCCCCGAGTACTCCGACCCCACCGAGCTTCCCTCGAGATGATCTGGGGGTCTAGGTGACTATTCTCTAGAGCCGTAACCCCAGGAACTCGTAGGCCTAGAGCTATAAATAAGAACATGATAAAAAAAACAAAAAAGATAACAAAAATAAATAAGCAGAATAAGTGTTAGGCTGGGTTAATGAGAGATGAGGTACAAATGAACTAAAAGACAAAAAAGTGTGATCAAAATCATGCCTCAAAAATCCTCCAGTACCCCATCACAGACATCTCCTTGGCCCAACACACGGACCGTAGGGTGGTGTACAGGGTGGCCAACGCTGCTCCTCCCCAATCGAAGGAAGCTATAGGGTGGAGGTCATGCAAGGCTTCTAGATAGTATAGTTGGGCGATGTTTTGCATGTTCGTGAACAGACAAGCACCGAGAAGATAGAGCAGGAATGCCCGAGTAACCCACTCAAAGTGGCGGGGCTCGGTGCACTCAAACCCTATATAGCTATCTATGAGTTAGGAATACCGGATGCACCCCCGATCAGACTACCACGGGATCCTACCAAGCCAATAGGTGAGTGCCTCCGGGCATGAGCCGATGGTAGGGTCGAGTGGGAGGTGAAAGGTGTTGGTGGTGTCCCACCACCTCTCCACTAACACCATCAGGAGTACTCGATCATTATGAGTACTCGTGAAGATGGGATGAACCGGCAGAAACCGAACCCATCTACAAGAACCCAGCTCTCCAAGGAAAGAATTTCATACCACTCGAGGATTTGGGAAGAGCCTTCGAATCCTAGTAAAAACTCGCCAGTCTGCAAAAAAAAAAAAGAAAAACACAAAACATCGTCAGATAAGAAGAACTAAAAAAAGAGCGTAAGCTCATTAGAAAAATAGAAAATCCACCACGTTAGGTAGCAGGAAACGCAACCTAACTTGGACAAAAAGCAAAAGTCGATAAACCTAGAAAAAGCATGAAAACGCTTATTTAGTGACCTAAAAATAGAAAATCCCCTCTTAGGAAGCGTCGAAATGCAACCTAAGTTGGACTAAAAATAAAAAAGTCAACAAATCTAGAAAAATCATGAAAACAATTATCTAGTGACCTAAAAATAAAAAATTCCCTCTTAAGAAGCGTCGAGACGCAACCTCAGTTGGACCACACAAAAAATTCAATAAACCTAAAAAAAGCATGAAAACGCTTATTTAGTGCCTAAAAATAAAAAATCCCCTTAGGAAGTGTCGAGACGCAACTTAAGTTGCCAAAAACAAAAAAGTCAATAAACCTAAAAAAGCGTAAAAACGCTTATCTAGTTACCTAAAAATAGAAAATCTGCTCTTAGGAAGCGCCGAGATGCAACTTAAGTTGGACCAAAAATAGAAAAGTCAATAAAATTAGAAAAAGTATGAAAACGCTTATCTAGTGAGCTTAAAAATAGAAAATTCTCTTTTAGGAAGCGTTGAGACTCAACCTAAGTTGGACCAAAAACAGAAAAATCAATAACCTAAGAAAACGGGCAAACGTTTACTTGGTGACTGAAAATAAAAAAATCACAAAAGTTAGGTAGCGTGAAGCGCAACCTAACTCAGCCAAAAATATGAAATTCAATAAGTCTAGAAAAGTATGAAAATACTTACCTAATGAATGAAATGAGAAGTCTCCCTAGAAAGACGTGAAAATATTTGTCTAGGGACAAAACAAATTAAAAATAATAAAGAATTCTTAAAAAATGTGAAAGTTTTTATCTAAGTACAAAAATGGCATTAATTTTTTTTTTGAAAAAACGTACGACACAACCTAAGTTGGTCGGGACGAACAGAGGTCTACCCAATTTAGGGAAACATTGGACCCATCAGGCCACGAGTGTAGGCGC